>VDFB02016629.1:0-42539 GCA_007258455.2 Sequoia sempervirens | reverse complement strand
AAGTAATCTAAGTCCTATCTTTTTGTTCTCAGCTGGAAGAGGCACAAGGTTAAGAAAACCAAGAACGTTGCAGCTAAGGATTTTCTGGTTTCGCAGATCAATAACTACAACTAAGCTATTCACTTGGGTCTATCCACTTCCTCAAGAAAACAGAGCATGAGGAAATGGAGCAAGGTTTTGACTATCAGACGATAAACGAGTTTAGATTCTCTACTTGAAGGCAAGGTGGCGCATCTATCAGCTCAATCTAGACAAGTTTATTGGGCACAAAACAGATTTAAGAATTTACTATGACAATCTTATGAAACCCTATGTGGCATAACACTTGATCAAAATAGTAAAGACTTACAAAACAGATTTATCATCACAATCTCATGAAACCCTATGTGGCATAACACTTGATCATAATGATAAAAGGTTCACAAAACAGATTTATCATCGCAATCTCTTGAAACCCTATGTGGCATAACAATTGATCACAATGGTAAAGATACACAAAACAGATTTATCATCATAACCTCTTGAAACCCTATGTGGCATAACAATTGATCATAATGGTAAAGTTGTACAAAATGAAAGAATTCACCATTACAATTGCATGAAACCCTATGTGGCATAACAATTAATCGTAATAGCGAAGACACATGAACAAATACCAAAAGAGCAATATAGAGGGCAAGGTAGGCGCAGCATATATTTCTCTCTCAAGCAAAAGTTATTTACAAATGAGCAAAAGCTCTTATTTATATACATCAAGGTGTAGGGAACCCTAAAATCACCTTGAGTCATCTACAGTCTTGCAATGCATGCAAGATTTGCTGCTAAACCCTAATGAAGTAAACTATACAGTCAACTGGAAAGCTACCATCAGTTAACCGAAACATCTAATCTAAAAATGGACTATTGTGCAAGCATGCACGTCCTTATTGAAAGCATGTTAACTGGAAGACTACCATCAGTTAACGAAAAACCCTAAAAGAAACTCCAAGTGAACAAAGCTAATCCCAGAATAGATATGCATGAGATAAGACAGCGAGTTAACTTGAGAAGGTAACGCCAAGTTTAACTCCTGTGTGTAATGTCTATCCTGAGAGGTGGGAACTGAAGTCTACTGGTCGTGATCTCGAACAAGCAATCCCTCAACGAGGCTGCCAACTGCATCAGCATCTGAATGTCAGCAACTTGAGCAATCTTGGCAATCTTTGCACACTCAAACTAGCATTTAACTGACTTATAACTTTGGCGGCTCCGTGACTGAAGTGATGGCCATTATCTCTTTTGTGGCTTGATACAAATCGGTCTCAGCTTTTCTAACGAAATCATGAATTAAGACCAATTTGGTCTTGAATTCAGTCTGTGTGTACTGTATTCAAAAACTCGCCTTATGACTGTGAACACGGCTATATTCTGACAACTTTTCTGAAAACTAAAAATAGCCTTTCGAAGAGTTATTTTCGGCAAAAATCTGAGATATGTTTTGTCCGAAGAAGATTCTAAGACAACCAGATGTCAGATTTGCGAAAATTTGACTTCTACTTCGACCTACGCAAGGAATTTTAGTTGAGAAAATTAGAGCCTCGAGAAGCGATCTCTGGAGTAAATTTTCCTGAAAAATTCTGGCACATGGGTTTTCTCGAGGAAGCTATTCGAATCAACCCAGATGATTTGTTTTGCCAAAAGTCGCCAATTCTTCAAACATGCGAAAGAATTTAAGGCGAGAAATAGAAGAATTCAAGACAGAAGAAAGAAGTTTTTAGTGCTCTGCTTCTGCTAAAATCGCCATCTTGTCTGAAGTCTGCTGATAATTCTGACTTGTACCTGCAAAGAAAATGTTTTGATGTCTTCGCCAATGATTGTTGATGAAGAATTTGCCTTTGGTTTATTAAAATTCGCCTTTTGGTTGAAGAAAAACGAATTTTGACTTTGAAGATATGAATTGCCTTGAAAAATACGAATCTCCCTTGAAAATACGCCTTGTGAATGAAGAAAAACGAATTTTGCTTGAAAATACGCCTTTGCCTTGAAGAAAAACGAATTTTGCTTGAAAAATATGAATTTCTCTTAAGAAAAACGAATTTCTCTTTAGCTTTGTGAATAATAAATGAAGATGCGCCATGCTTAAAGAAGATGAAATTCGCATCAATCTGACAACTACAAGATTTAAAACCTCAGCTGAAAATAGAAGCCTTCTGATTGGACCCCTTTCAATTACACTGATACTGACTGGAAGTTCAAAAATAAATAATAATAAAATATTTATTATGCAATAGCGAAGGCGCCAAAAATAGAAAATCGCCACTCAATGCTAAAATATGCAAAATATTTGAAACTCCAGTTGACAATTGAATGAAGCTTTAGGCTTCACCGTTGGACTTCACCGATTCCGAAAAGTCATTGTTTGAGCTCATAGGCGTCCATTTGCTCAAGATATTCCACTTTTTATTAACTTCCTACTTTATAGCTGACAGCAAAGTCATGACTGGCCAATTTCATCACTGATTTCTGAATGACTGAGAGATGCTGAGACTGATATGGAGAATTCGTCGGAAAGCCTACTGAACAAGGAAGAAATGTCTGCTGGGAGACACAACTGCAAAATCCATTGTTTAACACCTTGAAAAATTAGGCGCCTCTGATTAAATTCATTTACGGGTTCCAGACTTAGCCATTTTCCTAAACTGCCATCTGACACTTCAAACGGCTGCTGACGGCGAATGGTGAACCCTGCTGATAAGAAACCAAGCACACTGCGTGCCTGGAGACATTCTGCATCCAACGACTGTACGCATGACCTCTGAAAAGTTCATTAAGGGCCTCAAAAGTAAAAGCGCCCCTGGCTCTTAGTTGCACTGAGGTCATTTTGACGAAAATTGAACTTTCACCCAAGTACCCTACTTTGACCTCTGATATCTGGAGCTGGGATGACCCGATTCAGGCACTATCTGTTTTAACGGACAGCCAGAAGGGCCCACAAGAGAAATCTCTGGAGGTGATGAAGCAAGAAAACTGCTTCTAAGACCTCAAAAACTCCAGTGCGTATTTTATTTAAAATTACCGCTCCAGACTTCGCCATTTTCCAGATATCCTCACTCTTCAGCATCTCGCCAAAGACCTCGCACGTACGAGCGACTGCCAAATCCCGAAGGCTGACGGCTAGGCTCGTTGGATAGATAAAATGATTACGCTCAAAAGCCGTGAAGACTTCGAACGCGAACGAACTCATCTGATAGGCCTAAAGGCTAGGCGCCTCTAGACTGTAGAAATACACTGCAAATTGTTTGTTGGTCCGCTCGTGAAATTACGTGCTTGGTAGAACTTTCATCACGATCACCTGGAACGTCGGATCAACAAGCAGGATGATGCATTGCGGAGCTAGGCTAGAGTAGTACTGATGTTAAGAAGACTATGTCTACAAATTCTAGCATCTGAAGGGTCCTTTAAACCAGCGCCCCTGAGCTGTACTTGCACTGGGAATCAACGGAGAAGCTCAGAAACGTGAAAACTCCATTATAAGCTGATCTTCAGACGACCACTGCCAGAGTTCTGAAACTCGGATGACTGCATTTGATATCTCGTTGGACAAGCAGACTAGTCGTGAACAAATTGACTGTATCAGCTATCAGAAATGCCAAGATTTACCCCCTCCTTAAGATGGGCGCCCTCAGGCTAGAGGTGCACTTTTGCCTGAAAAAGACAAATTTCTCCTATCTGGAACTTTAGGGATTTCAACTTCTGTCGCTATTTTCCGGAGTTGCAGATCTTGGAAAGCTTCGTTGGATAGCTTATCGGATAGCCAGACCAATTCTGAAGAGATTGACTGGATGCTTGAACACTTTCAGCAAGATCTTGACCATCAAAAAGTTGGGCGCCCCTGGGCTATAGTTGTGCTTTTGTGCTTTTTCCTGAGAAATCTTCATGAATTAATCACTGAAAACTATGTTTCAATCACTGGAATGACCGTATGCAACTTGAAATGTCGTCGTGAGATGTTCCTCCATCGTGAAACGCTCCATTCTGAGTCTCTGCTTCAGGTTCTGTTCAATATAACTGACTTTGACTGACAAACTATTGACAAAAACTCCATGCTTGATATTGCCCAAAACTACGTTTTACCTCATTTAGCAAAATTAAGACTAATTTATGCAAAATGCCTTGATGAAGCAAAAAATTTGGTTTGGGTACAACAAAGTTTAAAGTTATTGAGGTTTGAAGTCGAAGTTTACTACTGAAGCTATTAATTTATATTTATTTTTGCAGCCAACTCCATTCGCCAGCCATCTCTCATAGTTTTTATTTTAAAAGTTTGAAGTGTAATGTTTGCTTCTCGTTTTGCAGATGGCTGAGGGACGAAAAGCTAATGTTGTTGGGACAAGCAAAGCTGGAGCTAAGGTTGGAAATAATGAAGCTATCAAAGAAAACGCCTCCAAGCAGGCGATCATCAAGAGCTTGAAGAAATCTTTCATTCCGGAATCTAAGATCGTGTCAAAGTTCGGGAATGTGGCTGATACCAACCTTGGGTCTTACAACCTCGAGGCCTTCATGCGAAGGATATATGGGCAAGGTGGCAATCCTCCGACGGAAGTGTCACGGAACATTCTGAGGAGCGGTTTATATGCGGCAGCCGGGTTCCAACCAGCAGTTCGATGTCCAGAGCTGATTATGGAGTGTGCAAACTTCTACAATTCAGACCATCGAACAATTGTTTCTCCGGATGGCGTGTTGTTGGCCAACCTCGCACCTGATGCAATTGGTGAGGCATTCGGGATTCTACCCACAGATAGAATGTTATACAAGTCCAAGGCAAAAGCTGATAAGATGTATGCCACATCTTTCGAGAAATGCATGAAGAGAATCAACACCACCTGGATGAGAAAGCCAGAGCCTCCTGCCGCTAGGCTGCCAAAGCAAATAATTTCAGAGGAGCTGAAGCAGGAATACTGTGATATGATCATGTTGCTCAGTCGAGTTAACGGCAGCCCACAGTCATATGTGTTCAAACCATGGATGTTCTTTTACATCAGCGTGGTGCTCGAAGGAAAGGTGGAAGTAAATTGGGCTCAGATGATCAGCGACAACATTGATGAGTAGTTTCGGAATATAAGGAGAACGAAAACATTCTACATGAGTTCGTATGTCATCTACATGCTTGCTCGGATGACAAAATACAGGGGGTTGGCATACCAAGAGCCGATTGGGTGCGGTTTTAATCAGTTCAAGATTCATGAATCTTATAGGCAATTGCATCTCACACGCACGGCTGACTTCAAGAGGGTGAACGACGCCTTCACCATGTACATCACAAGGACCCTTCAGCGGAGACTGCAACAGAGGATATCTGAAGAGGCGCAAATGTTGATAGAAGAGTATGGGTTTTGGTTCGTCCAATTCCCAAAGTTCACCTATTTAAGGATGCCGGGGTACAGTTCATACGTCTACCGACTACCAAGGTACCCCACAAACAGAATGATAATGCTTGAGCTGTCTAGGCAACTTGTGGCCTACGACAAAATTATAAGAAGGAAAAAGAAGGGAGGTTTACACTTCCCCATTGTTTTGGGAAACTCGCTTGAGGAGTGCCCAAGGAGGCAGAAGATGAGTTGCGGTTCTATCAGTTAACTCTACATACCAGCCAGCAGGATTTTGATCCTCGAGGAAAGATTGGAACAGTGCAAGGTGAGGAGTACAGGCACAGAACTCACTTGGAAGATTTTGGGCGAATGCTGGAGATGAGGCTGAGATTAGAAAAAGAATGTTTTCCAGGTTGCCTCATAAATTAATCAGAGAATGTGAAGTGGTCCCAGTGCCGGATCAAGTTGAAGAAGATGCCAGGCTTATTCATCCAGATTATGAATCGATAAAGAACACGCCGATCGCACCACCAGATTGGGCTGAGCCGGAGATTACGGACTTAGACACTTTGTCTATTCCCGTCTTGACTTTTACAAGGACTTGGGTAGAGGAGCACGTCCGCAGATTGAGGAGAAGATCAGTTGCCCTCTCATACAACCTCATGGGTGATAGAAGGCCACTAGTGTTGGCAAAGAGGAAGAAGAAAATTGTCCAGGCTGTGGAGCCACCACAGCCGGAAGAACCTATTCAGCCGGAACCTCAGGGATCGGAGGATACATCATCTATTCAGTTGGTGACCCATTCCTCCAGCGTGCGCAAAGTCTCGTTGTTTGCAGATCAGAGGGTTCGAATGGATGAAGCACCAGAGGTTGGAGAAGTTAACCAGCCAATGCCGAGAGAAATAGACAGTCAGAGTGCTAATGCTCCTGAAGATGCCAATCAGCCAGATGAAGGGGAAGAGACGGAAATAGATAGCCACTTTGATTATGCGCTTGAGATAGCTTTCGAAGAGAAAGACATCATAGAGTCAAGGGTTGGAGCTCATGAGGAGAGTGATCAACACATGGAGATAATTGAGCCTCAACAAAATATTGCTCGGGAGGAGGTTCGTGAAGTGGAGGCAACTGAAGAGCAGCCCCTTATTGTTTACGACATTCAGCGTAATTGGCTCTCACATGCAATAAGGAGAGATCAAGACGATGATGCTGACCTGGCAATTGAAATGGAGGAGCTTCTAAATAGAACAAGTAAGTCACCAAAAAGGAAGAGGGAAAGAAAGTATGCGAAAATGGAGACTAATGAGGCCGGTTCACGCACCCTGCATATTGTCGTTCCAAGGGAAGATCATGACTTAAGTGACGCAATGCCAGAGAATTACACCGTCACCACAATTGATTTGGGACGTCCTTCTGGAGTGCAAGTGGTTGAAGAAGCTGAAAGTTCATTCCAAGCGTTGAGGGACAGGCTGGTGAAAAAGGAGGGAAAGTATAAGAGATTGAAGAAGGAGCACAAGGCATTGGTTGAATATGTGCAACATCTAGCACGTCTGGGTGCTCAAGAGAACCCAGCGGTAGAGCTTCCACCGGAGCTGCCACGAGAACCAATCAGTGGGCTTGAAGAAGTGAAGAGAGCTGTCCGAGAGGGAGATAAATGGATAAGCAGTGTTCGCAGTGAGGCGGAGAAATTCATGGCCGACCTTGTCTCCTCTTTTCGGAGTGCGTCTGGTATCCTTTCGCGCTTGGATGGTGTCGAGCAAGCTTGGGGTGACACCCATATTTTCCAGGACAAGACTATTCCTCGCCTTGCTGTTCTGATGCGTGTGCCCACACAAACTTTGGTAAATGAAGGAGTGATCCAGGCTGGGGACAGGTATGATTTTCTTGGATGGCATTCGGCTGCATTCACTGGGAAGGGCTTCTTTGACATGGCGGCTACAAAATCTTCCAAAATCAAGAAGGCGATGAGAAATATTCATGAGGGCATCCTCAACACATTGGATGCATTGTTCGCCAAGAGGCTAACTCATGAGGAGGTAGAAGTGGATGGATTGAAGGCAAGGTTGCAGCCTTTCTTCTCTGAGATGAGGACGTTTTCTCAGCTTGACTTTGAAAACATCTCTACGTTTTCAACAATTATTCAAAGCACACGGGAGTCTATTGAGACTTGGAGAAAGTCTTGTGATTGGTGGGAGCAGATGTTGGGTATTCTTGAATATCAGCTCAATCTTACTCCGTCGATTTCTGAGGAGGAAGTTGATTCAGTGCTGGCCCGATTCATAGCTTACGCGGTCATGGACGAGAATCTTCTAGAGGGATAGTGGGCATTAATTTCCCATAGTGGTCAAGGAGGAATCTGCTATTTTTGGGATCATTAATGACGCCACTCCTCCACGTTCTAGCGGTTTTTAGGGTTATTCTTGTCTAGGGCTGAGGTGGCTCGATCTGAGCCCTCCATTGTAATTTGATTTGGACCATCCGTTGAGGTTGGCCAGCTATATAAAGGGGAGTCCCCTCATTTGTACACTAGTAGTTAGCAATCAGTTGATATCAGAGCAGAATAGAAAGTAGACATTTTGGAGTTAGAATAGTTTTCATTGCATTGTTTGAAGGAAAAGGGGAATTCTCCCTTTGAGAATTTTTGTAAGAGATTGTCACGAAGGCTAATCATAATAAAAGCATTTCATTGATGGTGAATTCAACTTTTGTTGTGAGTAGTTTGTGAGGTTTCTTCTTCCTTTGACTTCAAGTAGGATTTAATTTTCATGCTAATAGGTAGTTATGGATGTTTACGTTTAATGTAAGTGAGCTTCTTTCGTCCATACCACTAACGATCTTACTGATGGTAAGCTTGTCTTGCGTGGTCAACTGGAATGCTTTATACTTAACTTTGATCAAGATTCATGTGTAGCTATGCATCGTTATGATGGTACTTGCATTATTGAATCGTGATTTGAACATCCTTTTTCTCCTTTGAAGATTGCACTAACCTTGTCGAAACTGTCCAACAGGAGGCTAGACAACGTTTGGTTGAAGTTCATTGAAATTAAGCTTAACATCCCTTGCATTTAGGTTAGAATTTATATTTTCGAAATCTCTGCAGCCATTCAATTGCGCATACTTTTGGTTAGCTTTAGGAAACTCGCACTTCAAGGCTAAATCATTCACACGAAAATCCCCTTCAAAACATATATCTGTTGTTTACTGCAAGTATTCTGAACGATTGTGTAAGTCCCCTCGTAAGAAAACAGCAATTCACATCAAACCAACTAAGGGTGTTCCAAGTATTTCGGAACCTTGGAGTTGAACGTGCGATCTATCTCGCAATCTTAGCGCACGGAATACTTTGATCAAGAGAGAATGGAGTAGCCCTTGGACAACTTCGTTCTGCTGATTGGTGCGGTCACGAAAATCACATCAACACCAGTCAATTTAAAATCCATGAAGCTTGCAGGCAGCTACACCTGATTGACACCTCCAGCTTCAAGAGAGTGAACGATGCTTTCACTATGCACATCACGAGGACTCTTCAATGGAGAACGCAACAAAGAATATCTAAGGATGCACAAAAGTTGATTGAAGAGTACAAGTATTGGTTCATCCAGTTCCCGAAGTTCACTTACATAAGGTTGTCGGGGTTCCATTCATATGCCTATAGATTGCCAAGGTACCCCACTGACAGGATGGTAATGCTTGAAGTGTCTAGGCAACTCATGGCCTACGACAAAATCATAAGGAAAAAGAAGAAAGGAGGATTGCACTTCCCTATTGTTATGGGAAATTCACTTGAGGAGTGCCCTTCTTTGCAAGCAGCCAAGGAAGCAGAGGAGTTACAATTCTATCACCTCACTCTACACACCAACTGACAGGATTTTGATCCTCAAAGGAAGATTGGGGTGATACAAGGTGAAGAATATAGGCACAAGGCTCATGTAGAAGATTTTTGGGCAAATGCAGAAGATGAAGCCGAAATCAGAAGGAGGATGTTCTCCAGATTACCTCTGAAATTAATCAGAGAATGTGAGGTTGTCCAAGATCCAGACCAAGTGGATGAGGATGCCAGCATTATTCACTCAGATGATGAGTCAATAAAGGACACGCCAATCCCACCACCTGATTGGGCAGAGTCGGAGATCACGGACTTGGACACTTTGTCTATGCCTGTCTTAATATTCACAAGGAACTGGGTGGATGGACATGTTCACAGGTTCAAGAGAAAATCACCCTCACATACAACCTCATGGGTGATTGAAGGCCACCGATATCAATAAAGAAGAGGAAACAAACTGCCCAAGCTACGGAGCCACAGGAGGAGGAACCAATTTAGCCTGAGCCTCAGAGGACGGAGGAAACATCTCCTACACAGCTATTGGCTCACTCTTCTACCGTCCAAGAAGTTTCGATCTTTGCAAATCAGAGGGTTAGAGTGAATGAAGAGCAAGAAATGGAAGAAGTTAACCAACCATTACCTAGAGAGCCTGATAGTCAGAGCGCTAATGCTCCTAGGAGTGCTAACCAGCCGGATGAAGATGAGGAAACAGAAATAGACACTCGCTTGGATCGTGCAATCGATGCAGCCTTTGAAGATGAGGACATTACGGAGCATGAAGTTCGAGGTCTTGAGGAGGATAGTCAGCACATGGAAATGGATGAGTCTCAACCGAATGTTGTTGAAGAGGAACTTCATGAAGTAGAAGCAACGGAAGAGCAGCCGCTTGTCGTCTGTAGCACTCAACAAGATGTCCCAAATTGGCTCACAAGTGCAATAAGAAGAGATCAGGAGGACGACACCGACCCAACAATAGAGATGGAAGAGCTCCTTAATAGAATAAGCAGGTCACCCAAGAGGAAGAGAGCCAGAAAGTACTCCCGGATGGAGACAGACGAGTCCGGTTCCCGCACTCTTCATGTTGCGGTTCTGAGGGCAGAATGCGATCTAGATGAAGCAATGCCTGAAAATTACACAATGACTACAATTGAACTAGGGCGCCCTACTGGAGCACAAGTTATTGAGGAAGTTGAAAACTCCTTCCAGGCATTGAAGGATAGACTGCTTCGAAAGGGAGAAAAATATAAGAGGCTGAACAGGGAGCATAAGCCATTAGTTGGGTATGTACAACATCTAGCACGTCCATGTGCTCAGGAGAACCCAACGGTGGAACTTCCAGCTGAGCTTCCATGGGAATCAATCAGCGGGCTCGAGGAGATGAAGAAGGCAATTCATGAAGGAGGCAAGTGGATTGGCAGTGTTCGTGCTAAAGCTGAGAAATTTATTGAAGATCTTGTCTCCTCTTTCCAGCATGCTTCCAGCATCCTCTCTCGTTTGGAGAACATTGAGTAGGCATGGAATGATACTCACATATTTCAAGATAAGACTATTCTGCACCTAGCTGCTCTGATGCATATGCCAGTGCAGGCTTTGATTGAGGGAGGGGTGATTCAGGCAGGAGATCAATATGATTTTCCAGGCTGGTATTCCGCAGCATTCACCGGCCGAGGTTTCTTTGACACAGCAAGGACAGAGTTAGTCAAGATCAGGAAGGCCATGGGAAACATTCAGGAAGGCATCTTCAACACGCTGGAGGCATTGTTCACAAAACGACTAACTCCCGAGGAGGTGACGATGGATGAATTGAAGGGAAGATTGCAGCCATTCTTCTTTGAGATGAGAGTATTTGCTCAAGTTGACTTTGAGAATATCTCCACGTTCTCCGCTATTATTCAGAGCACACAGGAATCCATCAAGACCTGGAGTAAATCTTGTATCCGGCAAGAGCAAACAATTGTCATCCTCGAGTACCAGCTTAATCTTACTCCGGCCATTTCTGAACAGGAAGTTGATGCGGTGCTGGCCCGGTTTGTTGCTTTTGCAGTCAGAGAGAAGAACAATGGGAACAGGATCCTGGACGAGAATATTCTAGAAGGGTAGTGGGCATTAATTACCCATAGTGGTCAAAGGAGGAATCTGCCATTTTTGTGGTCATTAATTGCACCACTCCTCCACCTTCTGGCGGTTTTTAGGGCAGAATCTAGTCTAGGGCTGATGTGGCTCAATTTGAGCCGTCCATTGTAATTTAATCTGGACCGTCCATTGAGATTAGCCAGCTATATAAAGGGAACTCCCCCTCATTTGTACATTATTAGACTAGAGATTATAGATCAGAGAATAGAGCATAGAGGGGTAGTTTAGAGTTAGCATAGTTTCATTGCATAGCATAGTTTGAAGGAGAAGGAAAGTTTTCCCTTGAGAACTTTGTAAAGAATTGTTGTAAAAACTATCATAATAAAAATAGTTTCATTGATGATGATTTTGTCTTTTGTTATGAGCAGCTAGCAAGATTTATTCGACCTTCTACTTCAAATAGGACTTAAGTTAGAGTGATTTTCATTTTCATGCGAGTAGTTAATTGTGGATTGTGGTGTTTGATTGAAGCAGCTTTGCTTAATCCATACCACTAGTAAGCTTGCTGACGGTAAGTTGTCCTTGTGTGGTCAACTCAAATCCTTTTCAAACTTAACTCCGATTGCAATTCATGTGTTTGTATGCGTCGTCCTGATGGCATTTGCATGTTGAGTTGTAATTTGAATACCTTTCGCTGCTCCCTTGAAGATTGCACCGACTTTGTTGAAGTTGTCCCACGCAAGGCAAGGCAAAGTCCGGTTGAAGTCTGCTGAAGTCAAGCTTTGCACATCTTGCACTTAGACTAGGACATAAGTCTTCTAAACCCTGCACTCATTTAATTTCTGCACATTTTTGGTTAGTATAGGAAACATGTACGTCATCGCTAAATCATTAGCATCACGCACCAAAACCCCTTTTCATTATTAATCTGCTGTCAGCTACTAGTTTCTGAACAACTGTGTAAGTCCCCTCGTGAAAACAGAAAATCACAACAAACCAACTGAGGGTATTCCATTGCATTATTGGAACCTTGGAGTTGAACGTACGATCTCTCTCGCAATCTTAGCGTACGGAATACTTTGATCAAGAGAGAATGGAGTAGCCTTCGAACACTTTGTTCTGCTGATTGGTGCGGTCACAAAAATCACATCAACACTTTACTCTTAGAGAAATTAACAAATGGTTGATAAAGGATAAATCTGCCACAGAAAGATGGGACAACAATGTCAAAAGTTGGGCAACTATTCATCAAACTATAGGAAAAAAAGAGCAATGTGCAATAGGAAATTAGAAAACAAACTACAAGATAGTCTAGTCAAACTGGAAAAGGAAATACAATTGGACCCCAAAAACTTAGAATTGAATGAGTTAATAGTAGTAAAAAATAGATTGATAAATTTGCAAACAAAAAAAATTCAAAGTTAAAAAATAAGAGCCAAAATGAACTGGTTGAACAATGGGGTTAAGGGGTCCAAATTCTTCTTTAGATACATAAAAGATAAAATTACCACAAAGCAAGTGGATCATATATGGGATGATAACAAACTGCTAAGTGACCTTGAGGAGATAAAAAAGATTTTTCACAGTTTTTATAAGACTCCATTCTCAACTGAAAGGAACAATCCTCAAAACCACATTGCTAGAAACCAATGCAAAAACTTAATTCCCAAGAAGATAATTGAGGATATTGCGGAAAATATTAATAGGAAAATATCCAAAGAATAAATTGTAAAGGCTATTCAGAATTTGGATAATGAAAAGACTTCTAGAGTAGATGGGCTCCCAATTGAATTCTATTAAAAAAACATACAATGAAGTGGAGATGATCTTCTACAAGTTTATACAGAGGCCATTGACAAAGGCACATTAGGGAGTAACATTAGTAAAGGAATCATTAAACTTCTCCCTAAGGAGGGAGATTAGATGTTAATCAAGAACTGGAGATGTATTAACCGTCTTAATGTCTCATAAGATTTTGGCGAAAATCATGACATTTAGACTTGTGGATATCCTCCCCAACTTTATTAGCTCCACAAACTAGGTTCATCGAGGGAAGATACATTTAGGAAAATCTCATAACCAACTGGGAAGCCATGGAGTGGGCTAGAAAGTCTAACCAAAACTCAGGCATGCTCTTATTAGATTTTCAGAGAGCTTATGATTGGGTTAAATGGTCATTTTTGATGATGACACTTGAAGCTTTTGGCTTCCCAAGTGGATTTTGTCAAATGCTGAGAACTCTATTAAATGATGTTGTAGCTCAAATTGACATTAATGGATCTCTATCTGACCAATTGCCTCTTCAAAGGTCAATTAGGCAAGCTGTCCTCTTGCCCCTACATTGTTTGTAATAGCCTTAGATGCTATCTTCTACATTTTAAGAGACACTAGCGTGTCACCTAAAGTAAAAGGTCTACATCAATGGAGATGAACTTTTAAACATACAATTTGTAGATAAACACTACAATATTTCCTAACCTGGAAGAATGAAACGTAGAATATCTTATGAACAAACTTAATTTATTTTGTGAAGCTTCAAGAGCCAGAATTTCTAAGGAAAAGTCTATAATGCTTAGTTGGAACAAGAGCCCCCCAAGTTGGTTTAGTAAGTTCAAATTTGAATGGGGAGGGCCTAATAAACAAGTTAGATACTTTGATATCCCATTTGCTATTAACCCTTGTCTGAAAGACATGTGGGATTAGGTTAAGACTAAAATTGATAAGAAACATTGCCAATGGAACAAACAATATCTTTCACTGGCTGGCAGCTTCAAGTGTGTGTAAAAATCTTATCCTCTTACAGTTTGTATTACTCCTCAATCTGGCTATTTAATAGCTACCAAGTAAATGAAATCCAAAAAAATATTAGGTAATTTCTTTGGTCAAATAAGAAAAGGCAATAAGAAAAAGCATGTCATTAAATGGGAATGGTGTTGTGTAAACAAGATGGAGGGAGGACTAGGCCTGAAAGATCTAATAAACCATGGCATATCCTTAGCTAGTAAGCGGATCCCGAATGCCTTAAATGGAAATGAACCATGGAAGGCTCTCATTTTGAACAATATCCAATCAGCTGTTCCAAAGCAAGCAAAAAGTTGGAAACAACTCCCCTTAAATGACATGTTATTTGGGAGCTTTTCAATAATGTCTGTTGGTTCTAACATCTTCAAGAGTTTATGAAAAGCATGGGAAATCATTAAAACACAATTTAAGAACTGTGAATTTTTTAATCTTAGTAAGGTTATTGTGTACAATGATAGGTCAATTTGGTGAAACCTCTCAAAAAAAGGGAAACCTCTTGCACTACTACAAGGTTGCTCAGCTAAAGCTTGGAACTTAAAGGCATTAGATGCTTCAAGGACATAATATGTAATAATAAACTAAAATCATGGTTAGATCTGAGTTCTGAATACAAGATCACTCCTTCACAATGGAAAACATACTCTACCCTTAGGGAAGCTTCCAGAGCCATCCAATTCACTCGATACAATGTAATGGACAATGCGTTTCTACACTATATCATTTGGACAGATGGAACAAGAATTCAAAATTTAAAACCAAAAATAATCTAAAAAACCTTAAACTGCTCAAAACCTTAAAGGGACCAAGCCATCTCACCTTGAACTTACCAAGTTTTAATTTGTTATAGCTGTTATATTTTAGAACCAATTGTCTTGGCTGGAAGTTTGCTCATCAGAGGTGTTTGCCCTGCCAGTATTTTCTTCTTTCCTACATTACCTTTGTTGCCCATTGGACGAGTACTCTTCGTTCATACAATTTGTTTAATTGGAATAGTCATTCCTTCAAGCTCTTTGTGTCACCTAGTCAATTCTCGACAGCAATCCTCAGACTCAACACCATAAACTTAGCGAGAACTACAACTTCTTGACCGTACATCAATTGGAATGGTGTGTCCTATCATCCCCTTATATGTCGTACGGTAAGCCCATTGTACGGTTGGCAGCTTCTTCGATACCACATGAATTGTGAATGACCAAGACGAGCACTTTATTGGTGGATTCTACTTATCTGTTCACTCTCAAGTAGTACGGAATTGACAAGTTGTGAAAAATTTAGAACTCCATCATCATTAGGCGAATGGCATGGTTGACGAAATGTCCTCCCCTATCGCTGGTGACATGTATTGGTATGTTGTACCTTGTGATAATCTACTCGTATATGAATCTCGACCTACTATTGTCTAGCAATGCCCGAGCCTCCGCCCATTTGGTTAGGTACTCCATGGCAATGAATTTGTACCTACACTAATGTATTTGGCCGACTTTCAGTGGACCGATCAAGCCCAACCCCCATTGCTAGAAAAGTTCTTGAGGTTGAGATGGGAAGAGTGGCATGTAATCTCTTTTCAACGGTTCACCCACTCTCCGACAAGTAATGCATCTTACCACCCACTCTCGAGCATCGATGTGCAACATCTGCCACCATAGACCTTCCAACAGGATTTTGCGTGTTGTAGCATCTAGCCCCATGTGTCCTCCAGCTAGTCCTTTGTGTGCTTTGTTAAGTACTCTTTGAATTTCCTCTTCCATGACACATTGTTGTAGTACCTAGTCTGACCCCGTCTTATATAATAGTCCATTGATGAGTTGGAATGTTTTACTCTTTAATATTAGTTTCCTTCACTCTCCTTATAATGTCCCCTGCTTAGCCAGTTCTGATGTGTGGTGGATTAGCCTATCAACGGGTCCTCGTAGGCTAATGTTGATGTTCAGAGAGCCTTATTTAGGAGTTATCTTCTCCAGAGTTTGGTGATATTCAGGGATAACCTTCCTGAGGTGTTTCAGGCTTCGTTTACACTCACTTACTATTTTTAGTAAGTCACTTGAATGTTGGGGTCCAACCTTACTATTTATAGTAAGCCATTCAGATGAGTAGTGGAAGCAGTGAGTAACCCCGTGGTGTTGGCAGAATCAGTTTAACGTGGATATAATGGATTTTAATGGAGTTATGATTTATTAATTATTATTAAAGTGCTAACTTTAATAATAATTAAATTAAAGTGAATATTGTTAATGGAGTTAAATGACCTTTATAATATATGGTTTTATTATATCATAAGGTCAATTAATAAGTCATTAAAGGTGGCACCCACATGAAGGTCATATCACTTGTGCAACAAAAGAAAATGTTAATAAATATTAAATGGTTAAAAATCCCTAAAGAAATCGTTCTTTTTAAAGGAGGTATAAAAGCATTCAACAAAAGCACAATTATTCATTCATTCAACTTTACAAACTTGATGCTTTTTTGTTGTGGAGAAGAAACAACGGTTTCAGTCTGAAATTCAATCTTGGAGAACAAAAACTCTCTTGGATTCAGTGATCTACAGGTGTGAAATAACACCCAAGGATTGCTCTTCAGGTGGCTTCATACAAGAGTTGCATTTGTGCATATTGGAGTTAATTATCTCAAGTTTATCAAGGGTTATGGTGCAGATCAGAAAATTGATAGAAGGATGCAGATCAGAAAATTCATATAAGGACAAAATTGCTGATCACATTAATTGCTGTTTGTACCTATCAGCAGTGGCACATGTGAGTCTTCTTGCTGGTTGTACATTCTCAAGGCTGTCCGTACAAGTGACATTGAGGCTGGGGTTTCTAGGAAGAAACGCCTAGTATTTGGGTGTGCTGTCAGTTCCTTCTTGGGCGTCTAAGGAAAGCGATTACTTGAGCAGCGTTTTCAAGGTGAAGAAGGCAGTTTATTGGAGGAGGCGTCCATTTCTAGATGATAACCAGTTTGCTGGTCAAAGCATTTTCAGACCTGTATATTGTGCTATTTTCTTCTGGGTATGAATGCTTTGTATTTCTCAAGCATTGAATAAAAATCTGAGTTGATAATTAAGAGTATTTGCTTTAGTCTTTCTCTTCTTTGCAAATTATATGTATTTCTTGCTTTCCTAGCAATTTCATCAAAAAACACAAAAAAAACAATAGAACCAAAAAAGACAAACAGGCAATCAGAATTCAGTTAGCAAATATCCTATCAGGGGTGGGATATTTCACTCCTGGTGGCATCTCCTTTGCAAACATGGAAGTAGAGAGGTATTCTCCGATGTTTACATACCATGGGGGTAGTGCTGCAATTTGAAAAAAGTGTGCATCTAGAAAATCTTCATTTACTCCCTCTGGAGGTTCACCTGACTTGATCCTTGAAAATTGGTCGGTGATGACATGGCTCTTCCCCAGCTTGGCAATAATTGTGAATGTGAACCCTTGTAGTAGCAAGAGTCATTTTCTCACTCTCTCTTGAACTATCAGTTTATTTACAAGGTATATAAGGGGCTAGTGGTCAACATAGAATGTGAAGGGGGTTGCCAAGAAGTAGTGTCTGAACTTCAATACGGCATATGCCATTTCAAGCGCTTCCCTCTCTATCGTATTATAATTATTTTTTGTTTTTGACAATACCCGACTGGCAAAGAATACTGGGTGGTCTAACCCTTGTGGTCCTGCTTGTGCCAATGTTGCTCCAATCGTGTAATTTCAAGCATCAATGTGAATCTAAAATTCTTTACTCCAGTTTGAATATGCAAGGATTGGCAAGCTTATCAATCATACCTTAGTTCATTGAAGGCCTTCTCCTGGTCTTATGTCCACATAAATGGTTGACCCTTCCTTGTGAGCACATCTAGCAGGTAGGATATCTGAGCAAAGTTTTTGATAAACCTTTTGTAGTATCCAACATGAACCAAGAATGACTTCACTCTAGTGAGGTTTTGAGGTGGTTCCACCTATATGATCACCCCAATTTTGTCTAGGTCGATCTTTGTAATGTCCCCGTGGGGACCCCCGCATGCAGGTTACAAGGCCACGTGTCCGTGGGATTAGCGTGCATCCTCGTAGATTCTCCGGTGGGGCTGCGTGCCGCCACCCTTAACATCCTGGGTAGCCGCCCTTACTAACAGGCCAATCTTTTGGTGTAGTGGTTGGGCCTGTAATGCCCCCGTGGGGACCCCTGTGCGCAGGTTACAAGGCCACGTGTCCGTGGGATTAGCATGCATCCTCGTAGATTCTCTGGTGGGGCTGCGTACCGCCACCCTTAACATCCTGGGTAGCCGCCCTTACTAACAAGCTGGTCTTTTGGTGTAGTGGTTGGGCCTAAGTGGTATAAGTGACTTAAATTATGGGGACTGTAATGTCCCCAAAATTATGGTTAAGTGACTTAAATTAATTTAATTGAGTAAGTTGTCCCAAAAATTAATTTAAGTTCTAAAGGATGACTTTAATCGATTAATTTAATTAAATCAACTGAAATGTTATAAAGTCACTTAGTTGGTGTTATAAAAATGACTAAAGGCATTATTTCAAAAAGGGATTATATAGAAAGTCATTTTATTATGATATGAGAAATCATAAAGTGACTATGGAAACATAGAAAAAGAGCAAAAGACTTTATTTTATAAAATGTCACTTTATTATTGAATGGACGCATACAAAAGAAAAAAACACACATTTTGGTCGGCACTTCTTGAATGCATAACTTTCACGGGAATTGCTTGAGCTACCTAGCTAGGGTTTGAAGCCATTGCAGACCAGTTCCGAGTGTGAAACTATCACCCCTAGCTGTGAGATTCGAAGGTTTGAAGAAGAAGAAATCGTCTCATTTTTGTTTTTTCGCGTCTGGCTTATTTTGGGGTTTTTGAGCCCCCTTTAAATCATATTTTGGAGTTGAATATTTTGAGTTGAAGGCGTCTGTCCATGAAAGAACTTTAGGCGCAGTATAAGCAAGCATTTTAATCAGTTTCAGGTCGTGGTTTTGAGTAATCTGGGTGAGTAAAAGGAAAAACATGACTGCAGAAGGAAAAACGCCTTTTCCATCTCAGCTTGGTTGTTGTTTTTATTGTAGACTACATCTGGCATTTTGGGAGGTGTTTTAACCTATATCTGAGCTGTTACAAGGACGTGATTTTCCCAAGACTGAAGAACCATGTTCTGAGGGGTTATTCTAGCTCGCCCTTAATGAATTATCCCTCTATAAGGCTCGAATCAGATATGTTCAAAGTGCTGGGCGAATGAGGGGTTGACTCCTGTAGCTGCCAGTCATCTGTGACTTACTTGAGGCTTCACATATTCATTTCTGGTGATGTGGCTGCATGAATTCCAGGTCTGAGTACAATCTGATTATGATTTTCAAATAGCAATCAGGTCTGAAGTTAGGTATTAAGCTAGGGAATAGAACTAAGAACCTGCTGTTAAAATTAGGAGTTGCTGTTATGAAATTACAGACCTTGTATTACCCAGAAAATTACATGTCAAACAGCTGTTTCAGTTTGGTTATCATTTCTTTGTGGTGCACATAAAGTCAAATTGGTCTTTGAGGAGGGTTTATCATTTTACTATTGTTACAGCTACTGGTTTATAGTCTCAATGCTTAATTGTAATATTGTTAGTGAAATGCAAGAGAATCTGTTGTGTATCTGAGGGCATCATATTTGTAGATTGGTATCTTAATGTTGCTTATAACATATGTAAAGTTGTATGCCAAACCGATCATATAAGGAACACTACGTTTCAGCCATTCTATAGCTATTTCTGTTGTACTGTAGCTAATGAATGCAATCAGAAATCTTTGTAAGCCTGATATCTATCAGTGAGAAGTGAATGGGCAGTTGTAATCATAGTAACGAGACTCGCCATGACTCGCCATGACTCGGCGAGTCCCGGGCCGAGCCAGCCTGGCCGAGTCTGGGGAGCTCGGACTCGGACACGCCGAGTCCAGAGCCGGACTCGCCGGACTCGCCGGACTCGCCAGACTCGCCAGACTCGCCCAGACTCGGAGAGTCCCGACCCTGTGACCCGGCCGCGGCAGCAAGAAGTTAAAACACTAAAAAAACATAAAACTAAAAGTTAAAGTTAGTTTTTTTTTTGTTCTATATGTTCTCTCCAACCCTAAAAGCAACTTCATTTCACTCTTTTGGCAAAATAGGAGGAGAAGAGAGAGTTGTGAAGAAAAATAGGAGGAGAAGAGAGGGCAACCAGCAAATTGTTTAAAACAAAAGCAAGGTCATATATCATTTGGGAAGCTTCATACTGCTAAGGAGGTGCATTGAAAGTTCATTGCTAGTGATTGGGAGGAGTTTGCATTGCATTCCAAGCCAAATCTAAGAGGTAAGTTTGATTTTAATGGTTTTTTTTGTGTTTTTTTAACAAATAATTCATTGTAATTTGTAAAATCATTGTTTTTAAATTATTATAGTTTGCATTTTTATTTACAAACCCTACTTGCAACTTAAATAATTTTACAAACCCTACTTGTTATTGCAGCCACATTCATTTGCAAATCAAACCATATTATTATTTTCACAATGTCTCAAACCCCAGTCAGAAAAGACCCTGCTTGGAAACATGCTGAAATCTTTCCCGGAATGAAAAGAGGAGAAGCAAAATGTAAATACTGCAAAACAATATATCATGGAGGCATAAATAGATTGAAATACCACCTTGCACGCATACCCATCCATGATGCAGTGGGCTGCACCCTAGCACCTATTGAGGCTGTTCGTGAAGTGCAGGTGCAATTAGAAAATTTTGAAAGGCAAAAAGAAATTAGAAAGAGACAGAGGGAGGAGTTGGCAGGTGTTGGAGTTGGACAGGGACTTGGTGCTGTTGGAGATGCTTCTTCCATGCCTCCATACCGTCCTAGTGCTAGTGCTTGTGCTAGTGCTTCTGCTTCTGCACCATCTATTCCTATGCGTACTCCTAGTGCTGGTGGCGCTGCTACTGCTAGTGGTAGTGGCAGTATTAGTATTGGCCCTAGAGTTCGTAAATCTAGGGTGGACTCATATTTTGTACCACGCACTACTCCTGGTTCCCAACCGTCGCTTGAGAGCATGGGTTGGAACAAGGATGCACACGATGCAGCAAAAAAAACAATTGCAGACTTTTGGTACTACTGCACCATTCCCTTCCATGTAGCCAGGTAATTCTTTTTTCGTTTAATTGTTTTAAAATTTATATTTAAATTTTATTGTTTTAGAATTTAGATGTATCTCACTATCGAATTCAAATTTAAAGTTAAAAACTTAAATCTTTTCATTTTATGACATGTTTTAGGTCTCCTTTTTGGCAAAACATGGTTGATGCAATAACCATATGTGGGGCGGGGTTCAAAGCCCCCAGCGAAGATGAATTAAAGGGCCCACTTTTGACTCAAAAGGTGGCGGATGTGAAAGCACAATTAGAGGAGCAGCGTGTGCAATGGAGGAGGATTGGTTGCACCATCATGACTGATGGTTGGACCGATAGGAGAAATAGGACGCTGTTGAACTTTCTAGTTTCCTCTGGAGGTAATTGTACTTACCTTAATACATTGATATTTGAATTTGATTTAGTGATTAATAATTTAATAAGGCTGATTTATGTTTTTAATTTATTGAATAATTGGTAATTTGGTTTTGCTTATTTTTTCAGGTGACACTGTCTTCATAAAGTCCATTGATGCTTCCGCCCAATTCAAAAATGCCACATACTTATGTGAGGCTATAGAGGAGGTGATAGCCGATGTGGGGGAAGAAAATGTAGTTCAAGTGGTGACAGATAATGCAGCAAATTATGTTGCTGCTGGTAGATTATTGATGGAGAGGCACCCAACTATATTTTGGACTCCATGTGCCGCCCATTGCATTGACCTCATGATGGAGGATCTTGGCAAGCTCCCATGGATAAAAACATGTATGGAATCAGCAAGAAACATTTGCAAATTTGTTTACAATCATGCATGGGTGCTTAACCTTATGAGGCAATACACGGGGTTGAGGGAGTTGTCTCGTCCTGGCATCACTCGGTTTGCATCAAATTTTATCATGTTGCAATCCTTGATTCGGTCAAGGGCACCTTTGAGGCGCATGTTTGCTAGTGAGGAGTGGTCTTCCTCATCCTTTTCTACAAGCACTGCAGGGATTGCTGTGGCTGATTGCATATTTGATGAGGCAGGGTTTTGGACACCAGCAGATGAGATTGTGAAGGTAACATTTAATTCTTTATTATGTTTTAATTTTTAATCATATCTTACTTTTATTTGTTCATTTTCATTGACAGTCACACTTACTTATTTGTGAAACATGTTTGCACTTTGCAGTTTATTGAGCCCTTGCTAGTTCTCCTACGAGTTGCAGATGGGGAGAAGCCCGCAATGGGCTACATATATGAGGGCATGGATAGGGCCAAAGAGGCCATTAGATCAGTCTATGGTGGAGTTGATGATAAGTATCGTCCCATTTGGGAGATCATTGATAGGAGATGGCAAAACCAACTCCATAGGCCCATCCATGCAGCCGCATGTTTCCTAAATCCGGCCTTCCACTTCCGCCGTGATCTCCGTGCAGATAGAGAAATTCTTAGTGGGCTCTACTCGACGATAGAGAGAATGTTGCCCTCTGTTACTACACAGATAGTGCAGGAGATAGATGCCTTCACTAAGGCACGAGGAGACTTCTTTGCACGTCAAATGTGCAAAGATAGTAGGACAAAATTAATGCCAGGTAAAAATATATTTAAGGCAATAATTTTCATCTTTTTATATTATAATTTATTATTAAATGTTGAACTTGAACTTGAAACTTGAAATGAGATTGATTTTGTTTCTTTTTCTCATCTCAGATGGATGGTGGGAGATGTTTGGTTCTGATACACCGAACCTGCAAAATGTTGCCATACGAATATTGAGCCAGCCATGCAGTTCATCCGGTTGTGAGCGCAATTGGAGTATGTTTGAGCACATACACTCCAAGAAGCGCAATAGATTGACAGTGGAGAGGATGAATGACCTGGTATATGTTCATTACAACCTTCGGCTCAGATACAGGAAGGCTTTTGACCACGACAACACCCCGATCTGTTTAGAGGAGGTTGATCCACAGTCTGAGTGGATCACTGAGGCTACAGACGCAGTCTTTAGTGACGAGGACCTTGATTGGGTGGACCAGGCAGAGAGAGAGGCTGAGGTTGTAGCCATGGCTGAGGAGGAGGCTAGAGCACGAGGAGACATAGCTACTGGTGGAGAGAGTGGTATGGGGACTCAGACACAGGCAGAGACTATGGCTGCAACTGCAACATCATCCAGGACCTTTAGACACCTTCGTAGGAAGGATGTTGGCTCCACTGTGCCATAGGCATAGAGTGATAGACTTATAGCTATTGTTTTGAATCTTTTGATATTTCATATTTGTATGGAACATTTGATGTCATGGATTTCATTTTCCATGAGTTTTGTATACATTTGACTAATTTTATATATCAAAGTATGTTATTTCTTTCAGCAGCGCAACTACAATTTGTGTACTTTATACTTATGTGATCATTGTATATTTGTGTATGTGATCAAATTTTCTTTTATTTGTGTTGTATTCAATAAAGGGTGCTTGAAACAAGTTTTAAATCTTTAAAAATCTCTAATTTTCTAAGGTTTTTTCAACTTTTTTCATTTTGCCGAGTCTGCGCCGAGTCCGAGTCCGAGTCGCCGAGTCGCCGAGTCGAGTCACCCTAGCCGAGTCCGAGCCGAGTCCGAGTCTCGTAACAATGGTTGTAATAACATATTTAAGTTTCAGTCGGCTTGAATCTGGAACAGTAGATGGTTGATGTTCTTCATAGCAGTAATACTATTGATTGCTCAAAATCTCACATGATGATATAGTTGTGTATCTCAGTTCTGAATCGGCACTTAGTCTACCAAACTCTAACCTTGCATGCTAAATATTGAGTAGAAGACCATAGTGAAACATCTGATAAACCTCATAAATTGAAAATTTTCATTCTTATCGGAAGGGAACTTTACAATGGTATCAGAGCTCAGAGCATCCTGCCAGCCTGTTTGGGTATTGGATTCAATTTCAGTTGCAGCAGAGTGATAGATATTTCAGTGAGTGAGATGGAGTCCTTTCAGGAGTGCATGGCAAAATTGTTGCAAAGCTTTGAAAATTATAACAAGACTCTAACTAAATTGTTGGAACATCCTGAGTTGCCTGAGCTGTTAGAATCTAACTTATCAAATGACAGGAAAAGTGAAGAATCCTTATTAACAAAAAAAGAGGAGTCTGATCAAATCATTGAGCAGGTGGATGAAGAGAATTTCATGACAAATCATTCAGAGGGAGACAGTGTCTTGACTCGTGAGGATTATGTGACTGAGCTTCAGGCTGATTCTTGGGTCAAACATGTAGCTACTAAGGATGAAATGGAGCATGAAGGAAAGGACATAACAACAGCATTGGAACCACTCTCAGATTTATCCAATGATGCTACTAAGATTATTGACTTCCATAATATTTCATGTGACGAGTTTACTAATGCTCTTTTAGGGGAAAGGTTTGGTGACTTCAAATCAGCTATTGGTGATGGATTCTTTGATGATTTGGACCCACAGTTTACTACTGAAAATGTTAATGGAGAGGCACAAGTGCTTTGGGGCAGCTTTGGAGTCATTGATGACAGTCTGGCACTTAGTGAAAATTGTCAGGTATGGGATCCGGGAGAAGATTCAGAATCTGAGTTGGAGTATGGTTTTCAGCCTGCTAGTGATCTGAGTTCACATTATGAGGTGATGGGTTATCCTCCTGGGAGACCACCAGATATGAAAAATGCAAATGAGGAGCCAAATGAGAGTTCTTTCTTTGTTGGTGCTTACATTGAGCTGCATCATTCTTGTCTAAAGCTTGGTCTTGATTTTTGGAGTTGGCCAACAAGTGGGACGTTTCATGCCATATCAGAGTTGATGAGTCTTGTCTACCTATTCTATGTAGTTGGTAATTTAGCTTCTTCATGGAATGAATTGATTCACGGGGATTTCTACACTTCTGATTTTGAAAGGTTTCCAAACATTGTTCTTGAGCTTGCTGGAATTTTAAGAACTACAAGGAAAGGAGAGTTCAAGCTTGTTACTTTTATAGCTATGGAGGAAGAAGGACCTTTACATGACATCCACATGACTAACAATCCATCCCTTGGATTGAGGAATGTTTTATCTTATACTAATCTTTCTTTGGGGATGATCTTGAAGACAACAATTGCTCTTCGCACCTTAGTTGTTGATGCTTTCATGGATGGGTTACAAGAGTTTACCAAAAGGGTCACAAACTTCCTTGATGAGCATAATGTTATGGATGGCACTTGCAGTTGTGATGTGTATCTTTCTAAGCATGTTGATCATTCTTGGTTGGGTATTCATGCTGGGGATCCTCAACAAGGATTGCTGGATCTTATTGGAAAAGGTAGGTATGATCTTTGGAGGTATAAGGATGGAAAATTCAGAGTTAATAGAGATGTTCTTTTCCTTACCAGCCATCTTGTGATTCCAATTACTCATCTTCAAATGGATTGGAAAGAGATTTTTAGTAAGGGATGGAGCAATGATCAATTGGACATTCTTGGGTGTACTCCTTGGCAAAGAATGGATCAGATTTTCAGTTTTGGGCTTGTTGATTGGTTGCAGGTCAGTCACCTTACATCATGGGTTGCTCTCATTCAGGGGAGTTGGCAAATTATTCCTTGTGAAGGAGGTGAGAGTTTTCAGTTGGAGATTGTCTGGAAGTGTTTCCTAGTCACTTCTGAGTTGAATTGGTGTAGCACTATGCTTTGCACGCATGCTTATACTTGGAAAATTCATAAGTACTGCCGTTGTCCCTTGTGTAGAGTACTTATATCAGATTATACCTTGCTAAATTCAGTCTTGAATAACAGTGACTTTTGCTTATTTCATACCTTACAAACTCAGAGGGTTCATCTTATGGAGGTTCATGATGTAAACCTTGACAGTTTACTCTCGGTGTTGGTTCAGGACAGTGAACTTTTGCATGCTTCGGTTCAGGATGTTGTACAAGTTTGGTACCCACATCAAGGATTTGGATCCTTGAAGTTTGAGGACCAATCTCCACACATAGGTACAGATTGCAGCCATGGAATAGCAGATATAACAGGTGTTGAAGGCAGCTTTCAGCATGCTACACTTCTAGGATCAACAAGTAATGATGAGCATTCGAGATTGGAAGAAGGTATGCGTGAATTTTATGAAGACATCACTAAAAATGATGAAGAATATGTGAATTTTAGGACTGTTAACAGTAGACTCTTGTCTATGCATGAATTTGATAATCACAAGGAGATAGATAAGTCTCAAGTGGGTAATTTGGTTAAGGAGCTTGTTCATGTTGACACTCATGATATCATAGACAAGAATGTGATAGTGTGGATGGATCCAAGGTACACAAAAAGATCGACATTTCAGAAGGGATTTGATAATTCTTGCTTTATGAAGATACTATCTTGGGTCACTTTGAATGACACCTCCTTGAGAGGACTAACAATTGAAATCTTGAGGATTCTTAATCCTAAACATGCTGCTCATCATTCCTTGGTAGTCGATGTTCGTGAGTATCATATTCCTAGATTGCTAAGTTGGTATAACTTCATCAACTTGCAGCAAGTGAGAGGCTTTTCAGATTTGGTGCCAGGGGTCTTATCTTACTCTTGGATGAATGGTGGCTGTCCTATACTATTGTATATTGATTTATCAAAATTGGTGTTGAAGGATACAACTGATTGCATGGTTTTGTGTGCTTTGGATCGTCACTCTAACGCTTGGAGGTTGAGTGTTGATAGGGAATCACCCAATTATGACAGCCATGGCAATCTTGAGAGGGTTCTAGACCTGATTCTTAGATTTAACAAAACTATCATCAGTTGTTGCATCAATCAAGAGGACATGTCTGTGAGTATGATTGATGGTAATCATAGGACTTGGGATCCAGGGACAGTTACTAGGGGTGAGAGGTTGATTCAAAATTGGTTTGGTGAACAAATTTTCAGAGTTGACACCACTATCTGCTTTCCAATCAGCTTGCAGGAGACAATGAGTGATAACATGCAGATGGATTGGTCAGTACCTTCAGTCTAGCAGTGGGGCAATTCTCAGTGGGTGTTAATTGGTAGAGGTAATGTGGGTACTGGAGGAGTTCCTTTGGTCATTCCTACATTCACATTTTCTATTTTTTCAGGGGTAATGATTTGTGACAGCTGCTGCCCTAGCTTTCTCTCGTGGGCGATGACAACATCAGTTTATGGGCAGAGTGACTTTGTGGACATACAGGCTTCTTGGCAACAGGATGTGGGAGGATTCTCAGAGCTTGAGCAATTATTTCTAGCTCCCACCAGGGTGAGTGATGGATATTGCAGTCAGGTCAAGCAGTTGATAGATATATCCGCAAACACTATGGTGGTGATTGCAATCAGTTGGATGAGTTGGGGTGCTGAATATCAGCATATTGATGCTTGGGGTTTAGGTATCGATGAGAGGTTATCAGTTTATGATCGGGGTAGCATTGTCAGGATGGATCCCAGGGTTGACACTATTGTTATCGGCCTCCAATTAGAGACTAATTCATATCACCTCTGGGGCATTGTGAGGAGATTTGCCGAGGGTTACTCTTTGGAGTTAAGCAGAGAAATTTTCTTGTTGCCCAAGATCGAGTTAGACAATGGGATTTCATATACGGACCTCACTGAGGTGCCTCGACAAAAAATTTCCCAGGATAGAGGCTACAACCCTCATAGATATTTAAGTATGGGTATTGGTGATGTTCAATTTTTTGGGTCGCAGGAGTTGAGAGCACAGCTGGAGAGTGACACGTTTATAGTTTTTATCAGAGTTGTGCAGCATCAGCATGGTGGACGTTTGCGGAGATTGACTTGGGACCCCGGTATTACACTTGGGTGCAGTTCGTTTCAGTTGGTTGCTATTGTGGGTACCTTGGCATTGCTTGAGGACAAGCAATCTTTGGGAAGGGCGGACTGTAATGTCCCCAAAATTATGGTTAATTAATTTAAGTCACTTAACCATAATTTTGGGGACATTACAGCCCACCACGCTTCGCGGGTCTCGACCTCGAGACCTCGGCTCTGATACCACTAAGGCCCAACCACTACACCAAAAGACTGGCCTGTTAGTAAGGGCGGCTACCCAGGATGTTAAGGGTGGCGGCACGCAACCCCACCGGAGAATCTACGAGGATGCACGCTAATCCCATGAACACGTGGCCTTGTAACCTGCGCACAGGGGTCCCCACGGGGACATTACAGCCCACCACGCTCCGCGGGTCTTGATCTTGAGACCTCGGCTCTGATACCACTAAGGCCCAAACACTACACCAAAAGACCGGCCTGTTAGTAAGGGTGGCTACCCAGGATGTTAAGGGTGGCGGCACGCAGCCCCACCAGAGGATCTACGAGGATGCACGCTAATCCCACGGACACGTGACCTTGTAACCTGCGCACAGGGGTCCCCACGGGGACATTACAATCTTCTATCTAGCTTTGCAAACTATGTGTCCGAGCAATTTCGCTTGAGGTACCATGAACCAACACTTCTTCAAATTTAATGCCACTCGTGCTGCTCTAACGTTCCATACATTCTCGAAGAGGCTTTAGATGTGTGTGTTTGTCACTGTAGGTCAACCAGTCATCCAAGAAAGCCTTAAAATTCCCCACTAATATCTTGTCAAATATATGCAGAATGATTCTATGGAAAGTCGTCGAATCATTGCATAGACCAAACGACATCCGATTGTATGCATACACTTTGTTTTCAACCATGAATGTTGTCTTCAATTTATCCTCCTCAGCTATGCTCATTTGATTATAGCCTAAGAATCCATCCATGAATGAATAGATTTCGTGACCAACCGCCTCTTCGAATATTGAGTCAATGAATGGGATCAGGAAGGGATCCTTTATAGTTATTGCATTCAAGCTTCATAAATTCACACATATCCGAATTTGTTCAGATTCTTTCTTCAATAATATGATAATTGGTGAGACCCGATCATTGACTTCAACTTTGAAGATGATTCCAACATTTTTTCAATTTCTTCTTTTACTTTAGCAGCATAATTTTTGTTCATTTGGTATGGCCTCTTCCATATGGGTTGTGCTCTTAGTACCAAAGGGATTCTATGTACACATAGTTCTCGAGGTATGCCTTTCAAGTCTTTGTACGTCCACACAAAGGAATCCTTTTATTTTGTGAAGATCTTGAATGTTGCCACCTTTAGTATTGGATTCTAGTCGTATCCAACTAGAATTATGTAATGTCCCTAGCTAGTACTGATGTAAATTTTCAGTTTTAGCTCTCGAACATTCCGTCAAACAGTTTGCTGACTATCTCCTTAATGTTGGTAAATGTGTTTCTATTTGTTCCTATGTTCCACGACATTTCGAGGACAGGGACGGGGGGACGACAGGGGATGTGTTTCCGGGACATTTCTAAAGGGGCAATTTTTAGGGGACAGGGGACGGCGACATACAAAATACATATACATATATATATATGATTTTTTCAAAATTTATTAATATATTAGAGAGAGAGAGAGGGAAAGAGAGAGATATGTCAATAAATTAATAATTGATAACAAAAATATCAATATGTAACTAAATTGCGAGAGTAGTACTATAACAGCATAAGAAATGTCATTAAAGCATTATAAAATTTATCACAACAGTATCAAACATCAATAAAACCATGGTCTATCAATATCCAAATGTCTCAAACATGTATCCAGAAGTCTCAAAGTTCAAACATGAAAATCAAAATATTAAATACAACAGTCTATGAAATTAAGCCTCATTCGGGCTATGAATATCCAAAGACTCAGAACTATCTGAGTCACTATCATCCTTTGGCAAGAGTGGATCATCCAATGGTAGCCCGACCAATCCTGGTTGCACCTCCTCCTCATCAATTTTCCTAACATCCTCAGGATCAACATCCCATCGTGCTGTTGGAGTCTGCCAATACTCAGTAGTGTTGTGACCTTTTCACACATCGCCCCATTACAAATGGGGACCCCCTAATTTTTGCTTCATTTTGGTCTTTTGGCTTGATTTTAGTTGGTTTTCCTGTTGTCTCTCTCTTGTTTTGTCTGCCTTTCCGGGGATGTGCCCGTCCTTGAGCTTAAATTTGAAATTTTGGCTAACTCTGAGAATTACGGTTTTGAATCTTCCAACCAGTTTAAAGTCAAATGGAGTGAGTAAATTGAAATCTGAGCTCGGCATTGCAGCCAGTAAGCTTCCAGCATGTTCCCAGTAAAATTTCATTAAATTTTGACAACTTACTATTTTTAGTAAGTACCTGATTTGGGACATTTTCTCAGCACTTTTGAAGTTTCATCTGTCACACTGCATCCAACACACATCAAACTACTTGTCTGCAAAATTTGAGCCAGATCTGACAACTTTCTATTTTTAGCAAGTATCACCTTCAAAAGCTGATTTTAGGGTTTACATGCGAAGTTTTTCAATGCATGTTTGGAGAATATTTCTGGGTTTTCTGAAACCTACGTGATGATATAACATGCAAGATGAGATGATAACTTTCAGCACTCAGCCTTCGGAGGCTATTTTTAGGGTTTGCATGTTGGAATTTTCTACGCATGTTTGGACATTCTTTGTGGGTTTTTCGAAAGCTTCGCAATGGTGTAACATGCAAACCAGGATCAGGACTTTTTTGCAGAACTGTCTTCAGAGGCTATTTTTAGGGTTTGCATGCAAGACTTTTCAACGCATGTCAGGTTATTCTTTATGGGTTTTTTAAGAGCTACGCAGTGATGTGACATGCAAACAGAGTTGGTCACTTTTTCAAGGACTTACTATTTTTAGCAGGATCATTCCGGCAGCTGCCCAGCACCTCAGTATCACGAACAGAGCAAAGTGCAACAGAAACGGGGTCAAACGGAGATCGTTTAAGCAACATGCAAGTCAGATTAGGGTTTCCAGCTTCGGGACCCAAAATGAGGGGTCAAATGCTAGAATCCCCGAAAACTGGTGTATCCCACTGCAATCAGTATCTTTTAAGCTATCCACTGGTGAAATTTGAATGCAATCCGAGCACTTACTATTTATAGTAAGGCACTCCAAAAACAGGCTATAAATAGTTTGTCAGCAGCAGGCGCCAGTGTGAATAGGCAAGTTAACCCATGAGGATCACGTCATTCAGATTTCAAGTTAAACGAAGTTGGGGAAGTCCTGAAAACAAGCAGTTACTATAAATAGTAAAAAACCTCCAAAAACATGCTATAAATAGTAAGTCAGCACGAGATGGCAGTGTGAACAGCTTAACTAGGTCATGAGGATCTTGTGGCGCGAATTCCAAATCAATCAAAGCTTCAGAGGAATGAAAATCAGAGACTTACTAAATATAGTAAACAGCAGCCAGCAAGCAAGAGAAGTGTCTAAGTCTGAGAAAGTTCCTTCACCCCCTGTGAAATGTGCCCAAGATGAGAATGCTAGGAGGATGAAAAAAAGTTTCAAGTGTTGAAATTCCTGCTCACCCCCTCAAATGCGCCCTCAAGGAGAAGATGCTTGAAAAGTTTTCTCAGTCCAAGAAAATTCCTCCTTGGCCCTCAAAATGCACCCTGTCATGAAGAGAGGTGAAGAAAATAAGTTAAGTCATGACAAATTCCTGCTGGGGTCATGAAATGCGCCCTCAAGTTATCTAGCTATCAAGGACATGAAAAAAGTTTCTAAGGCATTACAATTTCCTTCACCACCCACTAAATGCATCCTCATCAAGCCAAGGTGATGAAAAATGATTAAGTCATGTTGAAATTCCTCCTCCATACCGTTGACGTGGTTTTTGAGACCGCACCAACACAGAATAAAGTTTCCCAACGGATACCCTATCCTCTCTTGAACAAAGTATTCAGCATGCTAAGATTGCGAGTAAGATCATGCTTTCAACTCCAAGGTTCTGAATACTTAGAATACCCTCAGTTGGTTTGATGTGAGTTGCTGTGTTCTTACGAGGGGACTTACACAATTGTTCGACAACTGACAATAGACAGTAGACTAAGGGCTTTCATGTAATTCAAATGATTTGGCAGGTGAGCACAAGTTTCCTAATCCTAACCGGAAATGAACTGAAATTAAATGGGTGTAGGGATAAGAATGTTCTAGTCTACTCTAAGGTGTGGGATATGGCGATCAATTCTCACAAGCTTCAACCAAGCTCCGTTTTGCCTCACTTCGGACAGCTTCCACGGAACTGGTGCAATCTTCAGAGGAGTGACTCAAGATGTTGGATCACGATTTAGCATGAAGACAACATCACAACGGACGCATGCCAACATATAAACCATAATCGAAGTTAAGTTTCACAAAGTTCCAGTTGACCACGCAAGGCAAACCCACCATCAGCGACCCGCTAGTGGTATGGACAAGCGAAGTCTTGTTCAAATCGAGTACCACATTCCACAATTGCTAAGTACTTGCATGAAATGAAATCTACTTTACTTTAAGCTACTTCAAGATGCTACGTGAATTGGAAGGGCGAAAAAGCCTCAACAACTATTCACAACAAAGAAGAATTCACCATCAATGAAAATTCTTTTATTATGAAAGCATACATGACAACTTCTTACAAAGTATCCAAAGGGAAGACTTTCCTTCCTTTTCAATCTAAACTATACTATCAACTATCTAATTGCTCTCTACTCCTTCTCTACTATCCTAACTCTTGATCTAATTCTCCTTCTAATGAGATTACAAATGAGGGGGACTCCCCCTTTTATAGTCGGCCAAGTCCAATGGACGGCTCAGATTACAATCGGCTGGATGGCCCAGATTGTGCCACCTCAGCCCTAAACAAGATTTGCCCTAAAAACCGCCACAAAGGAGAGTGGGATAATAAATGAGGCATTAATGTCCACCACCCTTCTAGAAGATTCCGTTTGTAGACGCGTTCACACTGTTCTTGATCTTCTTTCTTGACGTTGTTCTTCAACTTCTCCCTTGTCACTTGAGTCAACACTTAGCCATTTTCTCGCAACTTTTTCCTTCGAGGCCGAAATGTCATCTTGGATTGTTTTCTTCATCATTTTAAATCATCACCTGCTTGGTCTCGACGTTCCTCCTACAAAACAAGCAAGGAGAAGGGTATTAGAACACTTTTATAATATAAAATCACTTTACTTATCTGATTTTCACGCTCCAACTTCCAAGCGTTCATCGCCTCCACTTGCCAACTTCTGCCTTCTTCATGATTCTTCATGCCTTAGCCAGATTTCAATCCATCTTCCTCAAGGGCGTATTTAAAAGATGCACTTTTAAGATCATCTTTCGAAGGTGTTAACTTCAACTGCATCTTCTTCAAGGAATTCACTTCACCTGCTGGAGCTCTGACAACTTTGATTTTATCCATCTCTGGCTCAAGAAGACTATCTTCACGAAGGATTTAAGCAATTTCACCTAGGCAGTTCCTTTCAAATTCATCGTCTGGAGGATTTTACCTTGAAAACACATTTTCTTCACACTTGCCTTAGAAAATTTTAAATTATCCCTTAGGAAATTCTCACAATTTGAGCACTGATTAATTTCTTCACTGAAAAAGTGTTGGCGGAGTGCGGAAGACATGGAAATCCATCCATCATCACAAATGTTCAGTACCCAGAAGAAAATTTTCTTCAAAATGCTTCGAATCCATGGGTACCCAACGAACGGGTTCATTTAATTTTAAAATTTTTTTGAACCTTAGAAAATATTACTCCATCAATTTAAATCCATCTGTGATCATCCTGTTGCTCTAACCTGAGAAATTTTGAAGTTCATCCTGCATTATCATCGTTCTGACTCCATCACTGGAAAATTGTTCGTGCTTCGGGAAGAAGAATCCACCACCATGAGCTCTAGGCGTTTTTTCTAAGGAAGAAAATACTTTGCCTTGGAAAATTTGAATCACTTAGCACTTTGAAAATTTGCCTTAGAAAAATTTTATTTCATCCTCCTGTGGTGAGAAAATTCATCAACTTCTCTTAAAAAAAAATATTCATGCCTAGCACATTTTATTTTTTTAGCCACCACTTTGCATTTTACTTCACACTAGGAAAATATTCATTTGAAGCTCCAACGCCTAGGCATTTTTTTTTTTTATTCATATCACCTTGCACCTAGCGCATTTAGCTTGTCGTGAAGGATATTTTTAATTCCAACACCACTCATATTTTATCATTGCCACCTTGGGCGCATTTCATGTGTGGAGGATGGGCGCATATGGAAGGTAGTGAGGAATATCCCACACTTAGAATTTTTTTTAAACATTTCTACCTTGCATGAGGGCGCATATAGCATGTAGAGGAGAATAACTTTCTAACGCCTTCCCTTTGACTTGTTGACTTCTCAAATGTGGGCGCATTTTGTATGATGAGAAGGATGACTTTTACCATGCCTCCAACAAATGACTTTTCAGCTTCCTAGATTTTGTCTTCACATGCCTCTATTTGGGCGCATTTTGCACCTCATGCAGGATGAAAACATTTGACTTTTTTTTTTTGACTTTCTTTCATTTGGGTGCATTTTAGCCTAGGAGGTGGATGAAACTCATACTTAGAAATTTTTTGCATGCCACTACCTTGAGCTGGGCGCATTTTGGCATGAGAGCAGGATGAACATCATTGACTCCTTTGACTTTTGCATTTTGGGCGCATTTTGGCCTTGATGAAGGATGGGCGCATTTTACCCCTGGAGCAGGATGAAACTTTGCCTTAGAATATTTTCATGCTATGCATCAGCTTCCCTTGGGCGCATTTTTCCATGGCTGCTGGATGAAGCTTCAGACTTAGAATTTTTTATGATTTCCCCTGTTTATCCATGCCCTGCTATTTATAGTAAGTCTCTCAATTTTGCATCTCTGAAGCTCAGAACGACTTGAAATTTTGAACACTGCATCCTTACGACCTTGTCACCCTGTTAACACCGCTATTTTTAGTTAGCCTGCTATTTTTAGCCCATTTTTTTTAAGGTGATTTGCTATAAATAGTAACTGCTTGCTTCTGATAGCTCCACTGCTCCGATTGACTTGAAATTTGAATGAGGCACTCCTCACTACGTGACCTGACTGCTGACATCCGCGCATGCATCTAACTTGCTATTTTTAGCCTGTTTCCAAAACGACTTACTATAAATAGTAAGTGCTCCGTTTGACTTCAAATTTTACCAGCAGATAGCTTGAAGGATGCTGATCGCGATGGTTTACACCGGTTTTCAAAAATTCTAACTTTTTGCCCTTCTTTTCAGGCTTCGAAGCTGGAAACCCTAATTTGTTCTGCATGCATATCAAATGATCTATGTTCGTCTTCGTTTCTGCTGCATTGCAATCAATTCGTGATTCTGAACTGCTGGGAGGCGGCTGTCGGGACGCACCTGCTAAAAATAGATCGCGAAGCTCTCGAAAAACCCACCAGGAATCACCTGACATGCAAAAGAAACCCTGACATGCAAACCCTAAAAATAGCCTCTGAAGGCTGAACTCTGAAAGTTGTCATCTCGTTTTGCATGTTATGCCATCGCGAAGGTCTCGAAAAACCCAGAAGGAATATCCAGACATGCAAAGAAAAACTCTGCATCTGAGCCCTGGAATCGGCCCCAGAAGCTGAACTGCTAAAAATAGTAAGTTGTTCGTTTCAGCTCAAATTTTGCACACAAGTAGTTTGATATGTTCTAAATGCAGTGTGACTGTCAGAATCTCAAAAAATGTTGACGGATTGTCTATAATTGCACACTTACTAAAAATAGTAAGTCGCCAGAATTTGATGAAATTTTACTGAGAGCCTGCTGGAAGCATACTGACAACAATGTTAAGCTCAATTTTCAATTTACTCACCTTATTCGACCTTGGACTGACTAGGAAAGATGAAACCCTAATTTTCAGACTTGGCCAAAATTTCACGTTTTAAGCTCAAAGGCGGAGAAATCCCGGAAAGATAAACATCAGAAAAGAGATAGAGAGAAAGAGAGAGAAAAACCAGAGCCAAAAGACCAGAATGGAGCAAAAATTAGGGGTCCCCATCTTGAATGGGGCAATGTGTGAAAAGGTCACAACACATACCTCAAATGCACCCAAGGAGAGAGAGAGGGTGAGAAAATTTGCTAAGGCAAAGTGTGAAATGCTACTTGACCCTCAAAATGCGCCCATGTTAGAGGTGAAGTCAAGACAAGTTCTAAGTGTTGGAAATTCCTCCTTGGGGTCCCAAATGCGCCCAGCTTGCTAGACTATTGAAGATGGACGAGAATAAGTTTTTAGGCATTGGAAGTTCCTCCTTGACCCCCAATATGCGCCCAAGAAGAAGGTAGGTGGAGTAAAAATTTTTAAGTTGTTGAAAATTCCTGTACACCTAGTCAAATGCGCCCATCATGTTATGAGGTGAAGAATATTTTCTAAGGCAAGTGAAAAATGGAAGTACACCCTATCAAATGCGCCTCACTCCAGCAAGGGATATGAAGTGAGAAGATATTTCTAAGAGTTGTGAAGATGAAAGCTTAAGGGTCCAAATGCGCCCAAGGAAGGAGTTGATTGAAGAATATTTTCTAAGGCAAAAAAATGGAACCTCCACCCCTCAAATACGCCCAAAGAAGGATACATGAACTCAATGCCTAAAGCATGAAAAATGAAGGCCAAAGGGATGAAATGCACCCAGACTTGAGAGGTGAATAAACCTTAGGAGAGAAATATTTTTCAATTTAATAAAAAATTAAATGTACCCCTTCGTAGGTGTACAGATGAATATTATATTTTATGAGGGGAATTTTCTTCTAGGTACTGGATATCTTCGACAAGGAGACGATTTTTAAACTTTTCACGCCTCACTTGAGACTTTAGGATGGAGATTTTACTCGGGCGCCTGGTTGATGAATTTTCTAGAGGAGATAAATTATTTCTAAGGCAGATAGGTTGGAAATTTGGCTAAGGAAAAAGGGGCATATCATGTTGGTTGGAAGATTTTCTAAGGCAGAGAGAAATCAAACAACACCCTTCAAGGCGTGCCCACAAGACAGATGAAAGTTTCGAAGGCATAAAAAATGAGCATCAAGGAGGATACATGGTTAAAGTACGCCTATGATAAAAGAGCATGAAGAAAGCAAAGTTTGCTAGAGAAAAGTGATGAACTCTATCAGATCCGGAGATCGCTCAGACCCTCGAATTCAAAGCATGAAAATCAGGTAAGTGAGGTGAATTTATATTATGAAGTGTTCTGATGCTCTTCTCTTGCTTGTTTTGCAGGGTGAACACCAAGGCCAAGGCATGATGACTTGGGGAGATGGAGCAAGTAGTTGCAAGAAATGGCTAAGCGTTGAGACCTAGTATGTGCCCAACTCAAGTGGCAAAGAAGAAATGTTCGAGTTCAAGACGAGAGAATCCTTCCAAGCTCAGGATGGAGGGAAAGATGAGAACCCAAGCGTTAATGGTCACCATCAAGTACTTCAAAGTTGAAGAACGACATCAAGGAGGAAAATCATCATCGAGTAGGAGAAAGAGGTTGCAGGCTTGAAGTTAGATCGAGAACGCGCCTGCCATATCCATTCAAGGAGTCGAAGCAGTGTTGACCAAACTCAGGCCATTTGCAATCAGAGAAAGAACAATGTGAACGCGTTTCCAAACAAGAGCCTTCTAGAAGATGGTGGACATTAATTGCTCATTTATTACCCCTTAGTGGCGGTTTTTAGGGTTAGGGCTTATGTGGCTCGATCTAAGCCATTCATCTGATTGTAATCTGAGCTGTCCATTGGACTTGGCCAACTATAAAAGGGGGCATCCCCCCTCATTTGTACCTCATTAGATTAGACAGTATAGATTAGAATAAAGAGACAACTAGGTAATAGTGTAGATTGATAGCGTAGATTGGTAACATAGTTTGAAGAAGGAAATTTTTTCCTTTAAAGCTTTGTAAGAAATTGTTGTGAACACTCTCTCAATAAAAAGAGTTTTCATTGATGATGATCTCGTCTTTTGTTGTGAGTAGCTAGCAAGGTTTCTTCGTCCTTTTACTTCAAGTAGGATTTTAAAGTAAAGTAAATAGATTTTGTTTCATGCAAATAGTAGATAGTAACTGTGGAATGTGGTCTTCAATTTGAGCAAACTTCGTCTATCCATACCACTAGTGGGCTTGCTGATGGTGAGTTCGCCTCGTGTGGTCAACTGGAAACTTGTGAACTTAACTTCGATTACGATCTTCATGTTGGTATGTGTCGTCATGACGGTGTCTTCATTGTTGAATTGTAATTTGAATATCTTTAGTTACTCCCCTTGAAGATTGCACCAGTTCTGTGGAGGCTGTCCGAAGTGAGGCAAAGCGGAGTCTGGTTGAGGCTTGTGAAAATTGATCTCCACGTCCCACGCGTAGATTAGTCCATAGCACCTTCTATCCCTGCAACCATTTCAATTCAGTACTTTCTAGTTAGTTTAGGAAACAAGAGCTTTATAGACAAACCTTTCGAGCATTCAAATTCCTTTCTCCATTGTTGAAAATTTTTGTAAGTCCCCTTGAAATACCAACAAATCACATTGAGCCAACTGAGACTATCCACTGCATGAAGGAACCTTGGAGTTGAATGCATGATCTTTCTAGCAATCTTAGCATGTAGGAGATTTTGTTCAAGAGAGGATAGAGTCGCCGTTGGTAACTTTATTCTGTGTTGGTGCAGTCATGAAAAACACATCAACAAGTAGTCTGTCGGTCCTAAAGTCTCAAGGAACTATGAACTACAACTAATTTCTCAACTCGTTTTGAAGTAAAGCCTATTTCTCTTAATGGAGTGGATGAAGCCATAGGTGGACCAATTCCTCTCTGCAGCAGAGGAACTAGCAATCTATGAGAGCAAACGAATGGCAAAAAACTCGTGCACCTCCTTAGAAGATATTCGCAGCCGTGAGAAACTCGCATGCCCAAGCCGTGAGAAAATCAAAATTAAAATGAGTAATACTAATGACAAAATGTTAATATTTTGTCATCGAACTTTAGAAGATATTTGCAGTCGTGAGAAACTCGCATGCCCGAGCTGTGAGAAAATTAAAATTAAAATGAGTAATACTAATGACAAAATGTTAATATTTTGTCATCGAACTTTAGCCAAAAAAAATATTAAATTAATCTTGGGAGAGATAGTGGGGCCCGCGCGACCTTGGGAAGGAGAAATAAACTTTAAAACAATCAATTTTTATTTTTTATTTTTATGTTTGGAAGCTCTTAGCCTACGGGGGACGGCTAGCCGTCCTCGGTACAATTGGGGACGTTTCCAATGTCCCCAATCCGTACCGGGGATGGGGAACTGTCCCCAAGCTACCAAAAACGTTTCATGGTGTTTCCTACTGACTTTGTTATTTCGGGGACGGCTAGAGGACGTCCCCTTTGCGTCCCCCCGTCCCAGGGACGGCAGGGGACGGGGACAATGGGTTTTGGGGCAGGGGACGCAACCCCGTGTAACCTTGGTTTGTTCTTCTCTTTGTTTAATGATGGGATGTATACTAATCAGTCAACTAAACAATGCCAATTGATTTCTAATAAAAATTCAATTGATTTCTAGTGCATAAAGATATTTTATATCGCACAACATAAGCAGCTACAACAGATAGGAAATTTGACAAACACTTTGCAGTTAACTCCAAACTCCTTATTACAGCTTTAATCTAATTACAGTACTATGTATTGACTCCAAATATGTTATATAATGTAACTCAGATCAATACAGAGCCAGCAGTATGATGTTGGGAGAATGAATGTAAATACAAAAGCTAATATAAGTTTCCAACTATAGCTGCAAACTACCTTTAATAGTCCAACCACTAAATAAAATCGAGATACATCCAATCATTACAAATGCAATGAGCATGGTCATTAAGTGACAACAATTTAGACAATGACAGACCAGCAAAGAAAATGGTATTGAATATACAAGAGAATTCAACTAAAATATGAACCAGGCATGCTGCCTTGAAGATGACGTCCTGAATTGTTGATGAAGCACAGAGCCCAAAACAACTATGCTGCCCTGAACTTGACCTCCCAAAAATACATAAGAAGACATCTTCAACTTGCTGCCACGAACTTCACACTCTGTCTTATGTTTGACAAATATAGAGTGGTTGCCTTTGACGTCTAAATGAAATACTCCAGCACTCGTCCTTCAACCATGCGTCACAAACTCCTAGATAAGCTGCGATATTTAAAACTTTGTCTTTACCTCCAAGCACCTCATGATACCTCCAAGGATTATTATCGGCTATCCAATATAAATCCGCTACTTGACAATTCGCATCTCCTTTAACTCAATATGGATTCGTATAGATGAATCATATTATGCCTTCAAACAAAATGTCGAATCAGTAACAAGGTTGGATTATTCGGATGTCTTCTTGTGTTGTAGATGTATTTGTTTCACCAATGATCTGGCGGCTAGCTAAAATAATATCATTCCTCCTTCGATGCTTTTGTTATTGACGACTTCCTTTGTGTGGAGCAACCATCATATTAAATCGATAGGCGTCAGAATTTTCTTTATCTTTATGTGCAAGAGACCTTTGTCTCTATTAAGCTACTCACCTGGCACTATTTGTCTTGTCTGTAATCCACCTCAATGAGTTGACGCGATTTCTCTCAAACCCAATCCTTCCAACCAATATTCAATTTCCATAAAAAAATTGTTTCTATTATTGTTGGTGATGCATTCCCCAAATTTCGTCTTTCTCCAAATATTTTCTGTAGAAAGTTGGCTATTTTGTCTGCTTCTGAAAGCAAATTCGAGCTATGCCAAACTGAAGCAATTCACCAATGAATCAAACCCCTGATGTCTGTAGCAATTGATTTCTTTAATTGAAAATGATCAAACTCAAATACCAAATCGATCCTCCACAAATTTGGTCGATAGACCCTTAAATTTGCAAACAATCAGATCTCAACAATGAATGCAGTAATACATCAACTACTGCAATGGAATGACGATGGCAGTAATACAACAACTACTGCACCTGAAAATTCTCCTCAATGACGCACAAGTAGAAACCCTGGATGGATTTCTCAACTCCAACTAGGGTTGATCTTTCACAACCGAACCTGGCACTCTAGAGTCTTCAAACCCTTAAGCAACTGCTAAGCATTTAGCTTCAGCTACTTACCACGCAGGTAATGAGAAATGATAACCAAATCAAGTATGTCCAAGTGCCTAGCCAACAGCTTCTTAAATTGATTTCTCAATCACTTTTCCAAAAGCTTCTAGAATATAATATTATTTTATTATTTAAGTGACTTTATGATTTATTATTTTATTTTGAGTCACTTAAGTCACTTTATTATTAAATTAATTAAATAACAAGTCATCCCTTTTTATATAATATTTTATTGGAATAACTTAATAAATAATTAATTTAATAACACCTCAAATTCAGGAACATGACAATCCTCCCTTCCCAAAGATTGTTTTCCCTCAAGCAATCCACAACTGCCAATCCAACTCAACTGCCATAGCATTTGATCCCCGAAAGTCAACTCATCAGTGTTCGTCCACCAACCACCTGGATCCCAAATGATCCTGAAAAGAACTCCAACCAACATCTACTGTATACAGCCGAAGCTCCTGACACTGTCAAGCCCTGTCACTCCGCAAAACCAATTGCCCAACAAGTCAACTCCTAGTTCCCAAATCTAATAATCATCTCTATATAAATTGTGCACAGGGATCTCTACCAACTGCTGACCAAAACTGTGGTGATGAACCTCATGCATCCCTGCTGTTGGAAAGCCAACACCCAGCACTTTCCGTTGTGCCACTCTGATACCCCTAACTCCAAAATGTAGCAAGTCTCTAAGTACTAAATCAAGAAGCAATCAGCAGGAGAGCACAAAGTAGAAGACTCACAACTCATGTTAGGATGAGTTGAGCTAACCACAACCTCATTGTTACCCTCTGCAATGTCACCACCAAAACGTCTACCGGCAAGCAACTACAAGTGTTCTGACCCGCTATCAAGAGTAGAAAGGATATCATCATGAGTGCTATCAATCTACTGAAAAGAGACTGGAACCATATCAAAATTCAGCATACAAGACCTAGGTGAAACCATCTCCTTCTGGAGAGACTGACCAATGTCAATCTCAAAACTGCCAACGTAGAGCCTAGTGCTCAAATCCACACTAACGCCTGAACTTGCAACCAAGACTGATGTATTTGTATCATGAGTGTGAATGCAAGGAGATCCCATACTGCTATCTGTTGTGACCTTTTTCACACATCACCCCACTGCAAATGGGGACCCCCCTAATTTTTGCTTCGTTCCGATCTTTTGGCTTGATTTTAGTTTGTTTTGTCGTTGTCTCTCTTTTCTACTGTCTGTCTTTCAGGGATTGTGCCCGTCATTGAGCTTGAATTGAAGTTTTGGCCAAGTTTGAAAATTTAGGGTTTGTACTTTCCTGGTCAGTTTGAAGTCAAATCAAGTTTTGAATTGAAATCAAAGATTAACATTGC
>VDFB02016628.1:0-27760 GCA_007258455.2 Sequoia sempervirens | reverse complement strand
ATTATCATTTTATGAGATATGTAAACTGCACTTGCTAAGGTTGTTCCTTCCCTATTTCTGAAGAAAATTTTGTATAAAATTCCATGCACAATGTATCTTGTTATCAGATCTTTGATTGTCGAAATTACTAGAGCCCTTTGATCTCCTATCACTCTGATTAGGGTTCTAACTTCCTTGTTCTGAATAGACTTATTTTCAGAATATCCCCAACTTTGCATAATCTAGTTAAACTCCTAATCACTTCTTTCGAAATGAGATAGGGTTTATCCAAAATAAGAGTATCCTCATTAAATCTATTCAAGATAAACCTAACAACTTATGCGTTGTCAAAATAAGGAAACTCATTCCAAATGTCCAAACTTCTATGTTTCACACATTCAAGCCACTACAATTCATCGACTGGAAACATATTTCTCACATCCTTGATCTTTCTACTACTATATTCATCTAGATTCACAATTCCTTTGATTTGCTTCATTTTTCTTTCTGTACCGAACAATTTTTTCTACTGAGCACAAAATTCAAAATTCTACAAGCAACTAAAATACCTGATGAATTTGCTGCCAAATTCACTTGAATCCTTCAAAATTCTATTGCAAAGGCTCTCCTTTTGTTCGTCTTCGACGCAAGGTGAAAAATGAGGGTTCCAAATACCCTTTTATAACTTCACACACCTAACCTTTTTACCGCATTAAATGTTTTCCCCTAGGAGTTCTGGCAACTCTATTTTCTCAGACAACAAGAGAAGAATTCATCTACGGACCTTCTGAATCTAAGTTTTCTGCATAAGTGATCACAGACATATTTGTAGATTGATAGCACAACTATTAGAAATTTCTCGCATTCCGGTGCCAACTACTGACAAGTGGACAAAGGATTTTTCTTGAAAAAAACCCCCTAGGCCAATGGCCTAAGATCAATTTTTGAAGAAATTACTAGAGGCTGCTTTTGGTATGGGCTTATTTCCTTCATCAAATTCACTCTTATTTATCCATTTTTTCTTCATATTATCTCTTATTTCTTCCATAGTCACTTTCCCTTTTCATTTATCATCTTTCTGTGAAATTCTTCCTTTGTATATCAGACCTCTTCTATCCATGTTTTTGTTCCTATAGAATCTTGTGATGTGACCAAATTTGTTACAAATGTACCACACCAAATTTCTTTGTCTAGACCATTCATTCCATTGGTTTCCCTTTGACCTGCATTGATTAGTAACATGCCCAAATCCTCCATAAGTGTAGCATTTGACATTCCTTACACAGAAAAACATACTTCTGCATTTAATTGACTTATGACCAAACTTATTACAACTAAAACATTGACTGGGAAATGATGGGCTACTTGTATTTATTTTACTTCCACACTGAGAAGCCATATGACCAAATTTATTACAAGCCAAGTAGTAACCATTAAAATTTTGAGAATTGGGTTGTCTTATCGGATATCTTCTGCCTTTGTTCATCTGAATTTTCTATCTAGAATCCTTATGTTCAGATCTGGAGCTTTCACATTTCTCATATCTAAGACCTCGCTTATCATTTGCATCCTTATGTCCTTTAGTCAGCTCATCAATCTTAGCAAAATTGATCTTGAACTTCTCCTTGTATTCATTTGTTGTAGTGAGTTGATCTCTGAGAATAACTATTTGTCTTTCAAGCACTGTTTGTTATTTATGGATTGTTGCAGTTCAATCTCCAACTGAATGAATCCACTATTAACTTTGTTGCATTCTTCAAATTTTTCTTTTAAAGACTGGGCCAAATTTTCCTCATTCTTCTTTCTTTCCTCAATCTCCTTAGTTAGCTCCATTTCCACAGATTCCATCTCAAGCTTTAGAGTAGCATTATTCCTAGCAAGCTTTTCACATTCTTAAGTTATTTCTTTTAGGGTCTGATTCAGATGAATGTCTTCCAAGCTTTTATTTTCTTTCTGCTTCAGCTGACCACATAGTTCCTTCCTCTTTTCTCAACTCATTGATTTTATCCTTTAATGATTGAATGAATTTTTTGGAATCCACAAGATTTTCTTTTAATTCCATGGCTTTTTCTTTAGACTGATCAAGATCATCAAGTTCCACCATAAGTTATTGTTGAAGACCACCAAAGTCCATTGTATTCCAAGATCCACCTCAAGTTATTAAACTTCTACAGAGGAACCTTGCTCTGATACCAATTTTTGGACTCAAGGAACACTAAGAGGGGGAGTGAATCAGTGTTCAACAAGATTTAACAATTTCAATTTTGATCATAAACCATTCACAACATTTAAACTAAAATAGACATGCAAGCACATTAAAGAAACAATCAAAACACCATAACATAGATTTTTATGTGGAAACCCTGTTAGGGGAAAAACCACGGTGGAGATTAATCCACAATTTATATACTCTGTTAAAAGTATGAAGAAGAGGGAATGCACATGCATTCAAGCACACCGCCTAGAGCTCACTACTCAAAATAAGGAAGGCTCACTGCCTTACAAAATTTTTGGATTACAAAAAAATGTTGAACTAAGAAGATAGTATCTACAAATGCCTGGTTTTAGTTCCAATGAATCTCATGTACCAAATTCTAGACCTCTTGTCTGACTCTGCACTTAGCTCTGCTCTTTTCTGCCTTAATTCACAACAATCCTCTTCTACTCAAGCAAAATTAACTCAACTGATCTTCTAATATTTGCACACACATTTTCTCTACTCTACACACACACACACACCAAAATGAATTACTCAAACTCACATATATATCCGCTAGCAAGAATTCAATCGTTATATGTTGCCTTCAAATAAAATACAAAATATTCTTCACATGTCAGCTCAAATCATAAGCAATCTTTAATGCACACCCGCACAAGTCAGCTAGACTATAGCTATGACCCAAAAAAAATGCTCTAACATAGAAACATTAAAATAATTACTCCTTATACATCTGTGATACACTATATTCACTAAGTCAGCCACAATGAACAAATAAATAGAAAAACATCCTACCGGATCTCCAAGCTCATACACCAATTAATGCAACATCACAAAACTTACAAAGAAGGTAACATATATGCTTAAAAAACTATCTTGGGGATCCAAAACACAAAATGATGATCCAGTGAAGCATTTAGATTGACAAACTATCTGGATACCCTACTCTTCATGCTTTCTGCTAGTAATACTATATTCTCTACTTTTCCTGTCAATATGAACAAATTTTGATTTGTGGATCAAAATAATGACTTCAGTTGCCATCAATGACAACACTAGAAGCCATATTCCAACAAAACATTTTCCCTTTCCTATCCCATGTTGAATAAGCTTCAAGATTTGTTGTCCAAAGTGATGAAATTGATGCAATGGTGATAAAACTAAGCTAAAGTGATAAAGAAAGCATATGATTGTGGATGAAAATGTGTAGAATAACCTTGCATGAGATGATAGATAATGAGAAATTTCAATTTTCCTCAAAGATAATGATAGAAATTGGATGATTGATGGATGAAAATGAGTATAATGCCATTGCATGAAGAGGTGGATCCATATTCAATAGAGAAAGCCTCTATTTATAGGAAAGAAGGGTTGAAGAATGGGTGAATTTGAGCAATGTGGGATTAAAATGGGAACCAATAGCTTTGTGACACTTATCACAAGGCTAATGAAATCCATGGGGATATATGTGAGCACATCTTGAAAGAAGTGGTGAGTTAAGGCATGTAGATGAGATTGTAAGAGAATGCAAGATAATGCAAGAGAATTGAATGAATATGGTTGAGAATGTAAACAAATGTTGGTGAGGATGTAAGAGAGGTTAATGCCATTGTAAGAGACAAGATGGCATGTAAGAATAATTGAATGCCCTTGTAAGAGGCATTGAAGACATTTGTAAGATGCTTTTAAATCCTCTAGAGGGAAATTCAAGTTGAGGGAATATTTCCTAAGAGTATGCCTTTGTGAGGGAAAATAGGTTAATTAATAATTAAAATAAGTGAATTTCATGTGCAACTTGGTTACAAAATCAAGGGTTTATTTGACCAAGGTGGAGTTAAGAGCTAGAGAAAGGGATAATGGAGATTAGGAGGTAGCTTAAGGTTAATTAATTTAGAATTAATTTAGGCAAGTTGGGGGATTTATGAAATTTGTTTAAATAATTTGATTTATTTAATTAAATGGAATGGACATTAGTGAGAAGAAGATGAATTAATATGATAAAGTTAATTATTCGATTAATAGTAGAAATGATGAATTTAACTAAATAAAAAAGATTATTTAATTAAATGGTTGGATCAGAAGTGATTTAGGAAGAACGATGTTATTAATTAGATTTAGATGCGTAATACCGATAAGGAATATTTAAGTGTCTACACATTCCTTTCATTTATCCATGTATCATTGAAATTGCCATTATGGAAGTGGAAACACTTACATGGGGTTTGACTAAGGCAAACTCCTAAAATGGCCCAATATTTCCTCTCTTTGTGAATGTGCAGATCTCAGGTTGAAGAGGATTAAAGGAAGTTTGAAGACATTGTATTCATCATTGCATTCAAAACCCTAGGCCTTGATAACTCTCACAAAAATTCCATTACAGAAATATCCAACACCAATCCGACAAGTTTGCATATGGGAAATGGAATTGCAGATCCGACATCAAAGGACCACAAAAATAGATCTAAAAAATACCTAGCAAGATAGTGGTGCCCTTGGCACTAACTTCCCAACAAATACGAGTGAGATTTATACCATAAGTGTATAGTGTCCTCCCCTTTCTATTTTTGTTTTTTGATTTCTTCTCTCACATCTCAATTTTTTTGTATTAGCATTAGAACATTATTTTGCATCATTAATTCAATTAGATCATTGCATTTCATTATTAGTTCATTTTCAGATTTGGTTAAGGGTTGATTGGTTCACTTTCTAGGCTAAAATTCAACCTAATACCTTGCCTAAATCCATCAAAACCCTATTCCATCCTTGCATTCCATCATCATATTGTACACACACACACACACATGAAATTAGGGAAAGGTGTCAAACATTAAGGTGAAAACTAAAAAGGGTTCCCTTTCCCTACCATTTCAGTTATATCCATACAATAGTGGTAGATATGATTGGATTATTGTAATATCCCTTGCTACTTACTATCTAAAGTTTAGCTCTCAAGGAATATCTTAAGGGTTACCAAAATGCAAAACGAAGATCTTGATAGCTATAACCTTCTAACACTTTAGGATTTTTCACCTAAAGGAGAGGAAATAGATCAAAATGTCAATGTTCACACTTCTTAAACCACTCTAGAAAAATTCCCTTCACATTGGCCTAAGTTTTTCTTCAAGGAATTTTGTCAAACACTTCACTCACAACCCCTTAACTTGTTGATTCTGAGTTTTCATTTTGTTTTGTTTGTCTTCAATTGGTCACAAATGGATGTAAATGCTTTGCAAACAATACTATGATATCTATGCAATGATCTATAATGACAATACAATTCTTTTTGTCTTTTCAAATTCAATTGCTTGAACTTCTACATAAGAAATGTACACCTACAACCAAGTAGCATTTCTACAAACACCTGTCATGCATACTATATGAATGATAAATAACATGCTCAATTAAAAATATATTAGACTAGCAACTTATAACTCCTTTATTGCAATATGATGTCACTTACAATGCTGATATAAAATGAGCCAAGACTCTTGGCATTACAACATATGTAATTTATGCAAAAATTTGAGTACAATGGCAGCCTCCTACATTTGATCATAATGATTGAAATGGAATGAAAAATAACATATAAAGAACCTGGATGAAGCACCAATGGCTGAAGATGAAGAAGCAACCAATAGAAGTCCAAAATGTGCCTCCACCTTTCCAAATCGAATTTCTTTTCAAAATTGTCCCTGTTCTAATCTGAGTGCTAATAAGAAATTAATAGCAGCCTCTTGACCTCCTCTCAAGCATCTAATATCATTGCCACATCCCAAGGAATAATGCACCCAACTTGGAGAGTGAAATCAATGCAAAATAAGACTCCCATGAACAAAATCGTACTCCTCTAGCAAACTGATATGTGACTGGTAAAATATATCATATTATTATATTCTCCAAAATTGACCTCTACAAGCATGAAGATGATGACTATATTCAACCAAAAAATTTCTTCAATCTACTCCAATCAATTATCTCTCAAAATTGGCCTTTGGCCACAATTTTTCCACAATGAGAAGTTTCAAGTAACTCCTCCAACAACTGCAACCCTTCAATAGATAGTTTCACTACCTCAGTTATGCAAATCAATAGGAACTAATTCATACCTAAAGACCTTCACCTATATTCTACAAAAACCCCAAGACTCCAACAAACAAACATATCAAATCAAATGTCAATATCCAAGATAATCCCAAATGAGCCCCTTGAGAGCCTTTTATTCTTTTCTTGTGAGAGCTCAAGCCCTTTCCTTGCCAATGTGGGATAAAATATATATTTATTTTTTAATATTATTTTAAGTGACTTTATGATATAATATTTTATTTAGTCACTTTAATTAAATTAATAAAATATAAAGTCACCTTTTAATTTTTAATTTATTTGATGACTTAATAAATAATTAACTTTATTTATTTATTCTTATTCCTCCACTTGGCCTTTGGAGAAAAAAGGATAAGAAATCCCACTAAGATGGCTATGAAAAAGGGGACATTATAGTCTACCCCTCCTAAAATTGCTTGCCCCCAAACAATCTCAACTCTGGATGCTAAAGAATCTCCTTACTTTCCCAAGTAGCATCTTCAATTGGCAAGTCCCTCCATTTAATAAAGTACTCTCTAATGATTTGTTTCTACAACTATCTCTCCCTAACATCCAAGACAGCCTCAGGTACCAGAATTAACTTCCCCTTTTCATCCAAAGGTGGTAAGATTTTGGAAGGAACAACATGATGTCCTAACGCCTTCTTCACGCATGACACATCAAACACATTATGCACCTTCCTATCTACTGGAAACTCCAACTCATAAGCCACCTCTCCAACTCGCCTGATGATCCTGAAAGGCCCATAGGTGTGTGGCTTAAGCTTCTTTGCATCACTCTTCTTGAGAGTGGACTATTGATAGGGCTACAACATCAAGTACACCATATCCCCAACCTCAAAAGATCTTTCAACTCTTTTTTGATTAACATACTGCTTCTGGTGATTTTGTGCCTTTTGTATGTTTTCACGAAGACCCTGCATAATATCTTAGTTTTCCTATAGAAAATCACCAACACTAGGCACTCTACTGTCGCTTAGTGGTAAGTCAAGGAAATTAGGTGCCTCATACCCATATAATTCCATAAATGGTGACATTTGAATCAAAAGGTGGTAAGTGGTATTGTAGCATTACTCACAAAGATAAATCCACTTAACCCACCCCTTTTGTTGTCCAACAATGTAATTCCTGAGATGTCCCTCTACCCATTTATTCATAATTTATGTCTGCCATCCATCTATGGGTGGTAACTGGTACTCAGAGTAAGCTCGATTCCACTTAATTTGAAAAGCTCCTGCCAAAAATGACTCAAGAACTGACTATCCCTATCACTAAAATGCTTTGAGGTAACCCATGCAATCTAAATTCCTCATGGAAGAACAACTATGTCACCTGTGTAGCTGAGTATGTAGTTGTGATCAAAAATAAATGAGCATTCTTAGTCAAACGATCAACAACCACATAGATACAGTCCCTACCCTAGGCTTTTGGCAAGCCTATAATGAAGTCCATCAATATGCACTCCCAGTTCCTGTTAGGTATCAATAGTGGTTGAAGTAAGCCTATAGGGTAATTGTGTTTTGGTTTATTTTGCTAAAAACAATACATTCTCTCACATAACGAAGAACATTTGACTTAAGCCCCTTCCAAGTAAAGCACTCTTGAATCTACTTGTAAGTTTTGAAGTACCCGGGATGCCCTGCCATATGTGTACTATGAAAAGATCTCAAAACCAAGTTCTTCACTTTTGATCCTAGGGTTAAAAAAAATCCTCCCTTTGTAAATTATAAGATCACTAACAATTGAATACCCACTGTCCTGAATCGACCCCTCAACAAAACCTAAAGCCCATGTGTCCTTGGCATACTATGCCACGATCAAGTGCTACCAATCTTTTGAAATTTCTGCCATGGAGCTCAGATGCGATCAGCGAGATAAAGCATTAGCTACGACATTCCAAGTTCCTTTGATAAATGCAATGTCAAAGTTATATGATTACATCTTGCTTACCCACTTTTGTTGACGATCATTAAGATCGCGCTGTCCAAGGAAGTGTCTCAAGCTATTATGGTCCGTTTTCACCACAAATTTGTTGCCCACTAAATATTGTCTGAACTTGGCCAAGGTGTGCATTATGGCCAACATTTCCTTATCATATATGTTGTAACTCCTTTTTGGGCCACGTAGCTTTCTACTCTCAAAAGCAATAAGATTTTTTTCTTGCATGAGGGATGCTTCTATCCCTTCACTGAAAGCATCACACTGTAGTTCAAATGGTTTAGTGAAGCCTAGCAATGCAAGTACTAATGAGCCTAGTTTTTGGTCCAATTTTGGGTAGAATCTATAGTTTATTTGTTGGCATTTGTCATGGAATTTGATGTTAAATGTTGATATTTTCATAATGTTTCCCTCAAACCATAGACATTGGGCTTAAATCCTATCTCTACAAGTTTTAATGACATTGGCATATTATGTGGATTATCTATATTGATTTTGCATATGGTTAATGAATGTTCCTTAAGGTGGTTATAGATGTGCAATTATTGTGCATACTAACATTGCCATGCAGATTTAATATGCTAGATTGAGGAATACACTGCCATCTAGGCATGCACCATAACCTCTAGAAAAGGAATCACTCAAAGTCAAAGGAGGTCGATGGTAGAAGATTCCTCATGCAACCGAATGTAACCGCCTTCTAGTGGACTTTAATGATTGAGCATGCGTGGGCATTAGTGTTGTGCTAGATCTATGTTTGGACCTACATGTCTAACCAGAATCCATGCACACATACAAACCATCACTCCATTTTCTTGGTTTTCCCTAAATGGCATCCTCCCAGTCGTAGAGTTGACTACCTTGTTTAGCTGATAGTATAAATAAAGATCAAATGCTCCTTCCTCAAGAGGTTGCGTGATTTGATGTTGTACTTGCAATCTCCAATTTTTAGTAATACAGATACATTACTCTATTGAACTCATGATTTACAATGAATAAAATAAGGTTCTAAGTTTGAGCATCTGAGTTCTCATTAGTTTTAGAGGATGCTTATCCAAGGGGTCCCACTTGGTTAGTAATTTGTCTTCTTAGTTTAGTATTGGTTTAGTATTACTTACTATTTGGTAATTAGTTAAAAATCTGGCATTGACTGTACCTGCAACCACTAGAATCACATTCTATGATTGTTCCTACAGCCAAAGCAAACAAAGCAGTTCCCTATTTGTTGCTCAGAAAATCATTCTTGTTATACATTTTAGTTTGATGTATTTGTTGATTGATGATTGCTATTTATGGTATTCCCTTCTAAGAAATTTACTTTCAACATTGTTTGTTCCTTAGCTGTAGAATGAAATGGCTACTTTGAGTTCCTAGTGCACATACTGTGCTGACCCATTTCAAGTTTATGTCCCTAGGTTGACAAGTTAAATGCACCTTCATGATGATTGACATAGCTAGTCGGGTTAGATTTCCAATCTCTGAATCATGGTTGTAAGGGCTTAGTTATTAAGTCATTGTAGGAGGTGAAAATTTTTGGCACCATTGTCAGGGATGGTGTCAAACTAGGGAGTCTTTTGGAGTCATTGGTAGTTTTTCTTACTATAATACTTCTGGAATTTGTTCTTGGTATATCGTCATTTAGGAAGTAATGACCCCCCTTATTCTTTACCAATTCTTTTGTGAGCCGACCGATAGTGAGAGATACTACATGCAAGAGGAAGGAGAAGGATGCTTATGGGAGATTTCTTCCTAACAACCCTGTCCATTTCAGCTAGTTGGATATCGTAACCTCTCAAGAGAAGAAGAAGAAGATCCACACCCCTTTTTTGATGCATGTCCTAATCTGACTAGCTCTGAAGTCTCCTTTGAAGACCAAAATTAGCTTGAGAATCCCTTTGCTTTGGAACTACATTAAGCATGCATGGGTGATGAAATTAGGAACATACCTAACCAACCAGTACTTTCCCATTCACCGTAATGAAGACAACATCAAGAACATTCTTGCCTCAGTACTCTCCAAGTTTTATGGAATTGTCATAGAAGATCCTAATACCTTTTTATTTGAGTTTGGCATACTTTACAGGAGTTGTGATTATACTACTGATTCCCATAGGCTTAAGCTATTTCCTACCACTTGAAAGATGTTGCATTAAGATGGTCATGAGCCTAGGCAGAGATACTATGGAAACTTGGGAAGACATGAAGACAAAATTCCTTGAGAAATATAAGGAATATTATAGGGGCAACGACATGAGAGGAGGTGATATTTTTAGGATGTAGCAAAAGGAAGATGAGAGCCTGGAATATTACATTGCAAGGTTTATGTTTTTCCTATAAAAATCTCCACATCATACACTTAATGAAGACTCACAAAAGCTGCTTTTTCCTAAGAGGAATCAATGATATTGCATCAAGAACATTCTTGCCTCAGTACTCTCCAAGTTTTATGGAATTGTCATAGAAGATCCTAATACCTTTTTATTTGAGTTTGGCATACTTTACAGGAGTTGTGATTATACTACTGATTCCCATAGGCTTAAGCTATTTCCTACCACTTGAAAGATGTTGCATTAAGATGGTCATGAGCCTAGGCAGAGATACTATGGAAACTTGGGAAGACATGAAGACAAAATTCCTTGAGAAATATAAGGAATATTATAGGGGCAACGACATGAGAGGAGGTGATATTTTTAGGATGTAGCAAAAGGAAGATGAGAGCCTGGAATATTACATTGCAAGGTTTATGTTTTTCCTATAAAAATCTCCACACCATACACTTAATGAAGACTCACAAAAGTTGTTTTTCCTAAGAGGAATCAATGATAGTTGCACTGATGCTTTGGACCTCATGGGAGGAGATATCTCCCAAGTTCGTTGGGAAGATATTGAGAAAATATGCTAGAACTACTCTAGGGAAGCTTCAAAGAAAGGGAGAGCTTACCAATCTTCCATGGGTAAGTCAACTACCAGTGGAGTTTCAAAAATAGAGATTACTCATTTTCTAGCAGACTTCAAGCAAGACATTATAAATAATCTAGCTACTCAGCTAGATACACTTTAGGCCAAGAAGAAGCAAGAGGAGGTAGAGGCAATGTTGACAGAGTATTTCCCCCACTGTAGACAAAAGAAGAAGGATTGAAGATGCAAGATGGTAGCTAATCTTGAAAGCAAGAAGATTCCACTTGAGTTCAAGCCAATCCAGATTGAAGAAGACCAAGTCTACTATGTTGCACAAAGGAAGCCTTGGGCTCCAAGACAAGGTATGCCACCAGATCCACTATCCTATGCCAGACCATATTTTAAATCATATTCATCTAGTAACTAATGGCAACCCCCATATCCACCTAGTTATGGAGGATATCCACCAAATCCTTGGAGTAACCCTCCAAATGCTTGGCCCAATCATCAAAGTTCTCCACCCTAGTGGCAACAACCTCAAGGGAATTGACAACAATTTCAATGGAATTAGTAACCACCTCTAGGAAATTGGTAGCAAACAAATCAATGGAGAGGACAACAAAAACCTACCCAAACAAATGGTTACATGCAACCACCTTCTTAGCCCCAACAGCCTTCTATAATACCTCCACCTACTAATCCAAGCTCAAATGCACCTAAACCTACTCAACTACCAACTCAGCCCACACCCAATCCAAATAACAAACCACAACAGTAGCATACACACTTTGTTGATTCAAATAAATTCCTTGCATATGCTATGAGTGTAAGTGACATCCACTTGCATTTAGGAACTACTCTACTAGCGCCTTCCAATCCAATTATCACTAAACTTCCTATGGAAGAGAAAGAGGAACCTCTAAATGATCCCATTCAACTAAGTGTACCTAAAAGTCCTAAACCAACCCAAGTCAAGCAGACTAAACAAGAACCACCATTTCCTCAGAGATTGGAAGTTACCAAGAAGAAGGAAGAAAAGGAGGATACAAATTTTGATATCTTGGATTAGCTAAAGAATATGTGTCCAGATACCACTATTTCAGGCCATAAAGAATGTTCCAATCTATGACAAAGCAATCAAGGAAGTATGCCTCAAGAAGCCATGTAGGAAAAAGAATGACACAACTACAATTCATGTGGTGGGATAGCTAGCTGACATCATGCTGGGAAAAGTAACTATCCCCAAGTATAATGACCAAGGTAGTCCCGTGGTAGCAGTTGTTATAAACAGGGTCCAATTAAAGAATGCTCTAATTGATTTAGGGGTGACAATAAATGTAATGACGAAAGAGATCTTGGAAAAACTAAACATTGCAAGCATGAGATCTACTCCTACTATCTTGCAACATGTTGATAGCTCTACTGTTAAGCATGATGGTGTAGTGGAGGATCTTGTGGTAGTTCTAGACTCCTAGGAGTACCCAACAAACTTTATGATTCTTTCTCCTAAAGCCACACTAGGTGGGTACCCCATTATTCTTGGAAGGCCTTGGTTAGCAATTTAAGATGCATATATTGGATGTTGGTCAGGTGACATGACCATTTTAGATGGGAGGAGCACTAAAATTTTTTTTCTTTATCCTTTTGCTCAGCCATCTCATGATGAAGATAATCTTGTATGGCCACATGTTGGTGAAGAGGTTGAGGAAGTTAATTTTGTGGTGCAACTTATGATGTTAGGTAGAAGCTATTTCATGCAACTCTAAGATGAGGATGAAGTATTGGCTAACATCATTCAAAACCATTGTGAAGTGGAGGACGCATCATCTTCTCATTCTACTACTCCAATCAAGACACTTTTGCTTGCTCTTCCTACAACCACTATTCCTATAGACATTCTTCCTGTAGACATTCTTCCTACAACCACTCTTCCTACAGCCATTTTTCCTACAGAAAAAATTCCTGCAGCAATAGGTATGTCCCATACATTGTTTCCATATGAACTAAAGGTACCGTGTGTTAATGAAGCAACCATGACAAAGTTAACTACACAAGTACAGGTTTTAGAAAGAAAATATCTGAATGTTAATAGTAAATTGAATGAAGAACCAAAATTGTTATTGGAAAGCCTATTAAGGACCCATCAACATGCATTTGTGTGGTATTATCATGATATGAAGGGATTGGACCCTAAAATTTGTACACACAGAGTTTACATCAGAGATAATTGGACCCCAGTAAGACATCCATAAAGAAGAATTAACCCTACACTAAAAAAGATTATGAAAGGAGAACTACAGAAATTACTAGATGTAGGATTTATCTACCCCATTTCAAATAGTCAATGGGTGTCTCCATTAGTGATTGTGCCCAAGAAAGGAGGGAAATGGTGAGTTTTTGTTGATTATAGGGAGCTTAATGCTGCCACCAAGAAGGACCACTTTCCCTTACCCTTCATTGATCAAGTTTTGGACACACTTGCAGGAAAGCAATACTTTTCTTTTCTAGATGGATTCAACAGCTATAACTAGATCCAAATTGCACCAGAGGACCAAGAGAAGACCACATTTACCTATCCATGGAGGACCTATGCCTATTCGATACTCCCATTTGGCTTATACAATGCACCTAAAAAATTTCAGAGGGAAATCATTAGCATATTCTCAGATATTTCTCATGATTGCATGGAAATTTATATGGATGACTTTACCACTTATGGTGTTGATTTTAATCAAGCGTTGGAAAATCTCAAGAGAGTCCTACAGAGATGTGAAGACCAAAACTTGTCCTTAAACAGTGAAAAGTGCTTCATGATGATGCAAGAATATGTAGTTCTTGGCCACTACATCTCCCACAAGGGAATTCAAGTAGATCCTGCAAAGATTGAGGTAATCACAAATCTTCCCACATGTGCAAAACAGAAGGATGTTAGGAGTTCCTTGGGTCATGCAGGATATTATAGGCATTTCATCAAGGATTTTAACAAGATAGTAGCACCATTGTATACTCTTCTCACTAAAGATGTTGGATTTCAATTGACTAAAACCTGTGACAAGGCATTTTCTGACTTGAAGGAAGCCTTGAATCATGCTCTTGTACTCAAAGGGCCTAATTGGGAGCTTCCTTTCCACATCCATACTAATGCATCAAATTATGCCATAGGATTAATCTTAGAATAGAAAGGAGCTGTTGAAAATTCCATTTACTTTGTCAGCAAAAATTTACAAGGAGTTGAATTCAATTATATAGTGACAAAGAAAGAAATGTTGGCAGTAATCTATGCACTAAACAAATTCAGACATTACATAACAGGCTACCAAATCTTTGTGCGCACTAATCATGAAGCCATTAAATATCTCATGAATAAACCTTTGATCACATGTAAATTGGCAAGATGGTTATTGTTGATGTAGGAGTTTGATATAATCATTGTGGATAAGCCAGGGAAGGCCAATGTTGTTGCAGATTTTCTTTCAAGGTTGACTACATCAAAAGACAATCAACCCATAGATGACTCTTTTCCTAATGAGCATTTATTCTCCCTCAACATACAAACACCCTGGTATGCTGACATAGCCAATTATTTAGTCATGGGTAGAGTTCCTTCTAACTTCTCTCCAAAAGAGAAAAGGGCACTCATTGAAAAATATTTTTCTTTCTCTTGGATTGTTGGATGTTTGTTTTATACTGAACTAGACCATGTCATGAGGAGATGTGTGAGAGAAGATAAGACATATGAAATTTTGCATGCATGTTACAATGAACCATGTGGAGAACACTTTGTAGCCAAAAGGATGGCAATGAAGTTTTTGAACACAGGATATTACTGGCCAACACTCCATAAGGATGCAAGAAGGTATACCGGAAAATGTGATAGATGTCAAAGAATGGGCAGACCAACCAAATCTGATGAGATGACACTGTGCCCTCAAGTAGTAATCACTCCCTTTGACAAGTGAGGATTGGATTTTGTGGAACCCATTGACCCTCCATCAAATGGTAAGTCTTATATATTGGTATGCACTAATTATGTGACAAAGTGGGTAGAAGTTAAGGTCATGAAGCATGCAAGAGATAACAAGGTTGCAAAATTTATTTATGAAGATATTTTCACAAGATATGGAGTCTCAAGAGAAATAGTGACTGATCAAGGGGCTCAATTCACATCAACCCTTGTTGTAGCACTAGTTAATGAGTGTAATAGAGCACACATGAAGTCTACTCCTTATCACCCCCAAGCTAATGGCCAAGTTGAGGTGACCAACAAAGAAATTGAAGCCATTCTAACCAAAACAATAGCTATTCATAGAAATGATTGGGAAAACAGATTACCAGAAGCTGTTTGGGCCTATAGGACAACCTGGGAAACAACTACAAGCTTCACTCCATTCGAGTTGTTGTATGGAAAGACAACTATGATGCCCATTGAATTTGACTATAAGATTCTACAGGCTACAGTAAATTTGGGGATGGATATTTGTAAGGCACAAAAAGAAAGAATCATGCAACTAAATGCTTTGGATCAGATAAGGAGTAGCCTTGCAACATAAAGAGGTAGTGCATAATTAGAGAATCAAGTGGCATGACAAATTTATCAAGGACAAGAAATTCCAACCAGGAGATTGGGCCCTACTCTATGACTCAAGATACCAGGAAAATGTAGGAGGGTAAAATCACAATACTATGTTTCACTTTTTTCCCAAGATAGACATTTACATCAATATTTTTAATTGAATCTTCATCTTCTGAGACCTATAGTAGCTAAACCATTAAGAATTTGAAGATGATGTGAACTAGTGATTTGTGGCAATTTGTGTGTAGATTCTAAATATAGTTTTTCTCAAATTTTCTGAAATAAATAATGAATCTTTCAACATCTCCTTTAATAACTGGTTTTAGAAAAAATACAACATTTTCTTAAAGTAACGTTTGTGTTGTACAATATAACCTTTTTTACTATAAAGGATTAAATCCTAATTTTTGAAATATAGATTCTCAACATCAATATCTAGGGAAAGGATATTTTTTCATAATTTTTTGTTGTATATTTTTTTTAAAAATAATTTTTGAAGTCACTATAACTATAATTTGGACATATGTGTGTGTTGTACAACCTAAATTTTTGTGCATATATCGAAATCCAATTTTTATTTTTTCAGTGAAACAATTACATCGATACCTAAGGAATGGGTATTTTTAAAAAAAATTGTACAATGGTTTACTATTTTTCCACCTCTGCACAAGAAAGAGCTTGATGTTCGAAGAAAAACCTATGTTTAGTAAAAATTAAAAATTAAATACATGATAAAATGAAAATATATCAAACCTATACTTGTTGGAAAGCTCATTTCGAGGGCTTCAATCTTGCAAAATATAATTTTTAAATGATGTTATTTAGTCCCTCAAAAGGTAAAGAAAAAGTTGGTTTTTTCAAACATTTTGATAGGTGCGAAGGAGACTCGATTGTGGGTATGATTTAATACTAGAGGGGTTCTATCCAAGGGGGTTTGATATAAAGAGGTCTTATCTATCCATATTTAATTAAAACCCTTTCTATGGAGCCTCTCAAGACTTAAAGCATTAGTTTTTAAAAAAAATAGTGATTTCAAAAAAAATTAGCATGTCCCAAAAGTGAGACATAGTATTGTGATTTCACCTAGGAAAATTACAGACAAGGTGGCTAGGACCATATGAAGTCATTGAGGTCTTTCCTAATGGAACTATTTAGCTTACTAACATTGACCCTGTCAGGTTCAAATTACTTGTAAATGGTCATCACCTCATATTATATCACAAGCTAACTATTGATGTGCCAAATTGACCCACAACATGCAGGTAAGATAAAAGTAAAAGTATCTCACCTCTCCTGAAAGAGACAATTAGTAATCAAACTAATCACCTCCCAAGGTCTTTGATGTTGGTTCACAATGTTGTTGTTTCACAAAGTGGTCAATATGGTTGTAATATTCAAGGGGCCTACTGGTTTTGAGCTTCTAAATTGTTACAAGATCAAACATCTATCTAAACCTAATTTAACTAGGGGTTTTAAAGAAAAAGAAAAATATAGATCAAGGTTTTCAAACTAAAAATAATGTTGATTCTTTCAACTAATCAGACTTGTGACCTTCCAAGGAATTCCTAAACTAAAATTGCAAAATAAAATTAACCTATAATTGATACAAAATTTCATTCATACACAGTGCAAACTTTAACAGTAGATTGCAAATCATCATTCAAACAAAACATAAGATAAAATTTCATTCCTTCAAAGCTTTTCAAATCAAATGATTAACCCAAAATGAATACCATTCTAGAGCATAATATAAAGTAAGTTTAAATTTGGTTGCTCCTACTGTCAATGAAATAGATAAGCAGCATTTACAAATCTAGCTTGATCACCAGTGTACAGAAACCCATGTCTTTAAATTATCTCCATCTATGCTAAGAAAATCAAGAAGATATATCACCTCCTCTTCTTCACGAACTGTAAAAAAATATCTAACTTACTTAAAAACCCTAACTTGCTTCTTTCTAACCATTTTTAACTCTTCTTCTTTACCCTAAAACTTACTTTCTAACAACTACCCTTTACAAAAGAGGTGAAACACCATATTTATAAAATGTGTCAAATGAGTTGGCCCAACTAGGGTTTACAATATGTCGGTCATAGAGCAAGTCAGCCTAGAAGAATTTGAAACAAAGTAAAACATGAATTAAATGCAAGGGAACTGACCATATCAATCCAAGATCTACTACATAACTTGGACCAAAACGCATGAAGAAGAGGCAAAGATAAATGATGAGGAAGCACGACTTTCAATGTAGCTTTGCATCAACTGATTCCCCCACGTTGCCCATACCTTGCTCCATTCTGGCCTTTGTCATCAAGAACATCTTCTGCAAGTCATTCACAAGTGGCATAGGCGAAACCCTAGTTCACCATTCAATAGCATTAATATTATTCTTCAAATCTATCCCATCATATTGTCCCAGTCTCTCTTGTTGGATTGATATTCATTACTGACTACACTATAGGACAATGCATCATCCAGTTAGTGCCCAGTTACTGTATCCCATGATAGCCTTAGTCCTTTGCAGTAAGGTGTTCATATTTGGGTCTGAAATCTCGAACAAGAATGAAGTCATCCTACCCTCAGGAATCCTACTCTTTTCGTCTAGCTTCATTTTTCTTTGCTTCAAAAATGGATGATCTCTTTGAGTCCTTCTTAGCCTTTCCAACTGCTACCTTGCTAGACTCAGCCTACATCCATCAAACACCAATGTGAGAATCCAAATGTTGACAACATTTCATTAAAGTGTTAGCTCAAAATCATGATAAAACTATTAAATCCACCCTTAAGAATCAACACTGACAAGTTCAGGATTTCGAGTTAATTGGGGAAAACCAACCTGGGAGGAATTTTGAAAATTTTTGAACCAGGAAGATTCTCCGGATGAGGTGCCAATATCAACAATAGATTACCAAAATGAAGACAAGAATGCATGAATCAGTGAAATTTACCAAATTAAAGCATGGAAACATAAGAATTTATCATTATAATCATTCCTCAGTTAATAATTTCAAACCACTCGAAGCTTGGCAGAAAATCCAGAAAAATATGGCAGGACCAGAATTCTGCGAAGAGCGCAAAACTTTGAATGCTAAAACCTTTCTAGGAAATCAAAGGAAACCATGAAAATCTGACTGGGGCGGACAATCCCGACGTTAGGAAAAAACCCAAAGATCAGCATGACCTTTGGTCCTGTCGAAATGAAACTCATATCTCACAGTGAGAGTAGATCTCTCACCGATGGAGTTGTTCCAAATGCATATCACCGTGACTCCTATTGATAGCATTTGTCTTGCTGACGGGTTCTGTGATCAGACACTTTGGCATCAGGGAGACACGATTTAGTGTCTCACCGACATGCGATACAGCTAAAATTTTGAATGAATGAACTAGGGAAAAATACCAGATAAGCATTGAGAATCCTTGAACCCTAAATGCAACCCATGAATAGATCAAATTCAACTGTCAATCATGCAGAGAGCTGCTAACTCAAATGCTCAAGCGACCAAATCAACTTGAGACACCAGAAATCCATGCATCAACAAGAAAATCAAGAAATTCAAGATTCAACTCATGCAATCCTAGATGTAAGAACAAACGCACAACAAAGATTGAACATCTCAACTCAAGAGAATGCAAATGATAAAGAAAAATGGCATAAAGCTCCAAAAATCGACCAAACTCAGAAACCCAATGGCCAAACGGAAATCCAAAAAAATCCGGACCAGGTAGAATTCTGCGGAGTCCAAAAGTCTCTGAACTGTAGTGTAAAACAGGCCAAGCCAAAATTCAAGCGCAATCTAGGAAAATCCAAATGGGGCGGACAAACCAGGAAAATCCAACTAGGGCGGACAAACCCAAACTGGCTCAAAAACCCAAAGATCAACATTGAAACCATAATTTGAAAGAAACCCAGGAAAATCTAGACAGACCGGAAAATCCTGAACCAAGGTAAAAACCTGAACTTCGGGCCTACAAAACATAAGATTTTCAATATGCAACTTGGGGAAAACACTTGGGCAAGCAAGATAAACATATTAAGCACATGCCAAGGCAAAGAAAAATCTCAAAATCAAAGGGGGAAAAACACAAAAAGCGAAAGCAAAATGGGGGGTCCCATTTTAATCAACTTTAAAATGGGGTGATTATGCAAGGCATAACAATTGGCAACTTGGCTGGGAAATGGTTTAACCATTTTCAAGAAACTGAGGGGTTCAGTTACCCAGAACTCTTGGTTTATGGACATCACAATTCTAGTTAGGTCAGTTTAAGTAAACAAGGTTGAGCTAGAATCTCAAATGTAAATCAACACCGGCTACCCCTGAATCTACGTGTGTGCTTGATGGTGCATCACCCTTTTACAAAGTTTTCCTCATCTTTTGAACAATTATGTGCAAGATTTGAACTACATGAGTTGATTCCCTTTAACTATTGTGCAATGATATCTTGGGCATTGCTCCGTTGCCATTCAAGCGTCCATAGCTCTGACAGAGATACCTCTAGTTTTATTACAACATTTCTCTACTACTAGTCAGGCATCCATAGCCCCGGTAGAGATACTGGAATCACCCATTCAGTATTGAGTTTTCTTTTCTTAGATAGTTCTCTGTTTCCTTCATTCAATTCCTTCTCAATATGTCAAATGTCCAACATCTGTACTGGGTTGAAAAATACCATGGACCTCATAACAACATCTAGGGCATCAATTTTTTCACTCAAATATTGCAAAACCATCTTCCTAAGACAAATATACCATTACAAAAGGAGATGTTTCTGATGATTTGTGACATATTCAATCGTAGTTAGTGAATATTGCTTACTTTACACCTTGTTCTCAATGACTTTCCACAACTCTCATTGGCAATGGACATAAAAAAATGAATTTAGAACAAAATCATCCAATCAGAAAACCTAAAAATATCTAAACCAACTTCTCTCCTAGTAAGCAAAGTATACTTCAGATAACAACCCCCTTACTCAATTGAATAAAATGAAGGTCCCCACAAAAAAAGAAAGAAGGAAAATACAAAACGAACGGAACAACAAACTATTTACATGTATACAACCCAACAAACTACCAGACCTTTTATGACCCAAAATAATGTTTGAGAAACTGTCCATTAAAAGTCAATGGAACAGGTTCTCCTATTAGACTACTCAGCCGAAAAGCATTTTATGCTAAGATTTCAACAATTTGATAGGGACCCAACTAGAGCTTATCAAACTTCTGGTGGTCACCCTTCTTTTTAATGGCTTTATCCCATAGTAAGACAAGGTCTGATATCCTAAAAGCCTTGAATTTGTCTCTTTTTTCAAACCAACGTTTGACAAAAGCTTAGTGCCTCTAATTTCAGCAAGCCAACTAACCTTACTTCAATCTTATCATCAATAGAGTAAAATTCTTGCATAAATTTCAAGATAGGTATTTGCAAGTGAATAGGGAACACAAGCTCTTGGCCATACACTAGCTTAAATAATTGAGAGTCTTCAACACGACCTTGATCCTAGTCCTATCTACCCATAGCATGGAAATCTTATTTGGGGTATGTGAGTCCTCAGGACATTTCTCATGGTTTTACAGTTACTTCCACAGGTCCTTCAGTTGGGTTTTCACCACGACTCCATTTTCTTTTTAGGAATAATAATGAGGTTTGAAGAATAATTTAAAACCGTCCATGATCATAAGCCCATGAAATAGACCATTGAGAAGAAAGGTGGGCCATTTAATGTATACGAGTGCAAGGGTGCTCAAACACGGTTGTGATGCATTCGGTGAAAGTTACTACCTCTGTTTGTGCTATTCTTGCAAGGTACAACTTCTATCCATCTCGTGCAGTAATCTGTGGCAGTCAAAATGAATTTATGTCCTACAGAAGAATTTGGGTTAATTACCCCAATAAAATCAAGTGCTCATTGGGAAAATGGCCTTACCTCATAAACAGGCTACAATGGCATGGATGGATGATGCTCTCTTGATGCAAAAGTTTGACATATATGACATGTCCTTACATGTTGGTGGGAATCCTTAAACATGCATGGCCAATAATAACTAGATCTGAGGATCTGAAGTGCTAAAGAATCCGCAGAACCATGACCTATGCCATGTTTCCCATGAATTTCAGCAATTGCGTGCTTCACTTCTTGTTGATCAAGGCATTGTAGATAAACCCCCTCAAAATTATTTCTGTATAACAATCCTTCTTTGAGCATATAATGGGAGTTTTTCATTCTCAGTGCTCTCCTCTGAGTTGTTTTCATTCCCTTTGGGCATCGATTATTGAGCATGAAATAAATAATATCGGCATACCAAGAGTCATTAGAAAAGGACTGTAATGTTCTTACCAGCATCCGCCATTGCTTTAGATAGGCCTTGACCTTGGACAAGTTTCATAGGGTGAATCTCCAGATCAAACTCTTACAAAATATCCATCCATTTCCCCCTTCGTTCTCCCAACTCACTCTGCATAAGTAGAGACTTCACAACAGCATCAAGAAAGACAACAATGATTTGACTTCAAAGGATATAATTCCTGAACTTCTTGACAACTCTAACCAACACAAAATCTTATTTCTCAAGAGGTGGGTACTTGACTTCAACATTCTTAAATAGAGAGCTCATGAAGGCGATTGGCCTTTCATCCCCCTCCTCTCTTCATTGTGTTAGGATAGCTACACATGATTGTTTAGAAGAAAAAGAATAAATATAAAATGGCTTCAAGTAGTCAAGATTGGTGAGGACTAGTGCCTCCAAAATGGATTGCTTAACCTGAGAAAAAGTAGCCTTTGCCTCATTACTCCATTCTATTCTAGCATCTTTCATCATTTCATTCAAAGGTTTAACAATTTTGGAAAAACCTGTGATAAACTTCCTCACAAAGTTGATCTTTCCAAAGAAATATCTCATCTCCTTCTTACTTCCTAGCATGGTTAACTTAAGAATAGACTCAAATCGGTCTAGATCTATCGATATCCCTCTTTCCAAGATTATGTGTACCAAAAGTTTCCCTTTAGAAACCCCAAACACACTTTTGAGGGATTGAAGAAACACCATATTGGATACATCTTTTCAGAACTTTAGTCAAATTACGCAACATGGTTTTAGTATCTTTGAGAATATTGTTAGGTCATCCATGTAATGATGATACTTACCAGTCAAATCTTTGACTTCATTTGCATCTTTAAAGGTCGGCTCCGGCGTGATCAAACCAAATGGCATCCTCTGTAAAGCAAATGATCCCACTTAGTAGTGAAGGTTGTCTTCATTCTATCTTCATAATTAACGATCACTTGATTGTACCTAGAATAACCATCTAGGAATGACATCATTTGAGACCCATTGACAGTTTGCAAGACCTCATCCAGAGAAGGGAGTGGGTAGTTGTCTTTTTCTGAGGCTCTATTCAAATTTTTGAAATCTACACATAGCCTGATCTCCCCATTCCTTTTAAGAACTATAACCAAGTTAACCACCCATGTTGAATGTCATACAGGGAAGATTATTCTTGCAGAAAATAATTTCTGAACTTCCTTAAAGATCAGTGGTTCAATTAGGGCGTTGACAGGACGTTGTTTCTACCAAAATGGTCTAGCTTCAGGCTTCAAAGGAATATTATAAGTTATCACAGAAGTATCAAATGTTTTTAGATCTTCATACCCCCAAGCTATTACAACAACATATTTCTTCAGTGCGCTCAATATATCTTCTCTAATTGCTTCAGGGCAGGCTTTCCTTATGTAAACATTCTTTTCAGGGTCAGAGTCAACTAAGTTAATAGTTTCATATTCACCTCCCTTATCTTCTGTTGATACCTTTTCCTGAGCCCTTGGATATGAATAAAAAATTCTTTCTAAGGCCACCATTCCATTGGGAATTCTATTACTTTTTAAATTGAGGACACCTTCTATATTGCAGTCTTCGGGGTTCTAGTCTCCTTGATCCCTGTCGGACTCATCGATGATTTGTCCTTTGAAAACATCTGAGCTTGCTAGAAAAGCAAGGATATGTCGATCATCGTCGAAGACTTGAAAGTTCTTGACATTATCAGGGATAGCCGGGTTGGATATCAATTCTACTGAGAATCTCTTAAGATTGGAGCCTTGCATGGGCTCTAGGGTACTTGTGGCAATAGCTAATGAATCAGCTACTTGATTCTCCTCTCTAGGGATTAAACTAATCCCAAAAGCATCAAAGTCTTCAATCAGGTTCCATACCCAATTTCTGTAAGTTGTTATCCTTTTATTGTGACATTATTGTAATGTTTGCATTACTTGTGATAATCACTTGAATCTCCTTTAACCATCAAGGCCTTAACTTTCTATTTTTGATAATGCGAACATCAATCCCAGAGCTAATGCTTCATATTACGCTATATTGTTAGTGCATCAAATTGTAACTTTGTAAGAAGCAAAAATGTTTTTCCCTTGCGGGTTGGTTAACTCAATTCCAGCACCACACCCTATTTTAGATTTGGATCTATCAAACGTGAGGGTCCATATCTGATTATGAGCTAGGGTTGATCTCTTTGAGCTTGTTGTGGGTGCTTGGATAAGATGAACCATAGGTGGGGCCACTTGATCTTTTGCATCAAATATTGGGAATGGGTGTTCAATAGGTTCATCAGGTGCAATATCCAATTCCCGCTCAGATATATCATGTAATCCTAGGGGATCTTTCTGACAATTATCTGTATCTTTGATTAACCCCTTGGGTTTTGGTATACTTGTGAGTGCAGGGGTATCAAACAAACCCTGGGGTTGTTCAACATAACTATGTTGGTCTAGTATTATGACCGGGGTAAGTTCAGTTTGAGGAGGGACTTCCTCTAAAAGTATATTATCCCTAGTTAACATTATTGCATTTTGGCTTCAAATGAGAAGTGATTTGAAACGGTCTCAAGGTGACTTGGGCTAGTTTCTTCAGTTTGGAAAACATGATTTAGAACATTGATGCAGGGTTGGTAGGTCAATTCTGAATGATTTTGGTAGTGCACCCTGCACCAATTTGGGAGTAGAAGACTCCACAAATTGATATCTTCCCCTAAGACCAGCTGATCCTATTACAGCTTCCTGATCAATACCTGCTAGTTTACACTAATCATTGGATTAGGGAATTCTTGCATTGACAAATCATTAGAATCAAGAACCGAAAGAGTCAGAATTTCCTCTCTTTTATAAACCTCTACCTTAGTTTCAAAATAAGCTACCTCGTTGGGACAATCATACTTAGTGATGATATGTTTGAGGTGAGGTTCACTCTCAATCCCTAATCTGCGTGGGCATTCCCCTCCATGTGGTAGCCACATGTGAAAAGTTGGGAGAGATGGCTCACTGCCACTCTTCATTAGATCTTTGCTCAAAAGCATACCATAAGTCTTAGGAATTTCAGCTTCCTGTATATCCATATTGGTTTGAATCCTAGGGTCAGACCCTACTTGTACATGTATATTTCTCAATTCTCCAACTACATTAACCCCTGTTTTATCAAGTTGGATGACCTTCTTATTTGTTTGGACATGATTCAATCCCAATTTCTTGCATAAAGAAAATGGCATAACATTGCTAGAAGCCCCTGAATCTAGTAGACAATTGTGCAGATTCTTCCCACAGATTCTCAAACTTAAAAGAAATGGTGGGCTCCCTACCTTGTTTCTGAACAAAGTTGTGTTCATGTTAGTAGCGGGTGCCACCTTGGTTTTCCCTTTTGATTTATCAACTTCTTCCAAAACTTTTAGCACTATATCTTGTTGGGAAGGGCACCATTTTAGGATGTCAAAGTATGATAAAGAGGTTTTTTGTTTCTGCATCTCAGAAACAATATCAAATTTTGTGTTATAACTTGCGTTATTTGAAAACACCCGGATGAATTACCTTTGCCTCCAGAATCCCGGTAGACCTTTAGGTGAAGGGAGGGTTGTTATCAACACTACGCTTGAGAGGCACCATGTGGTTAGGTGGTGTTGATGTAGTGAACAAACCCTTATTGATTTCTTAGGAAGTGTCCTCCCTTGTCTAAAATGATTGGGAATCATACATCTTCCCTCGGAGTTCATTCTGTTCACATTGGGGTGAAGTTTCTTCTTCAAAGAGGTCATAAGCCGATGGCATTGTCCCTTTGAGCTACCTTCTTTATTTGAATTCCCTTGGAACGTTTGGGCATCTGCCTGTGCCATCTTCACAACCTTCTCCATTTCAGGATAGTTCACCTCAGAATGAGTCACAGTATCATCCAACCTACACCAGTTAGTCATAAAATTGAGGTCAGCCACATTTGCAATATGTGGCATGTCCTCATTAGCTTGATAATTGTGAGAAACCCCACCATTATTTGGCCTTGTGTTCCATTGCTTTTTGTTATTAGGCCTCTGGTTATATCCTCTATTCTAATTTTTATAGCCTTGGTTAGGGAATTTTTGGTCTTGATAATTCCTCTGGCTATGATTGTTGTTGTTCTGGTAATTACCCTGATTATTATTATTATTCTGATTAGGGTAATTACCTTGATTAGCATAATTACCTTGGTTCTGAGAGGGGTTCAGTTTAAGCTGAGCCATGTCATTTGTGACTTGGGATAGAGTTTTCTTTAGGGTCTTCACCTCATTTGCGATTTGAATTATCCTTTCACTCTCAACATTCTTAGCAACAGGTGGTTGACTGATAGGATTTGGTATTCCAGCTTGATTATGATGACCATGTGGACTATGATGAGCCTGTGATTGTTAAGAGAAGTCAGGAGCTCCATTAGAAAAGAATGGAACAAGAGATTGATTTTGCAACTCAGACATAGGTCCATAATGGGAAGGAGACATCCCTGTGATAGTATTGAATAAAGGGGTTGGATTAGGCATCTGATACGCCATAGAAGGAAAACCTCCTCCCAAGTTTGCTTGTTGAGAGCTAGTTTTCTATTGTAGCTTGATGGCTAGATGATAAACTTTAGACATAGAATCAATATCTACCAGCTCATAAGTCCTTTGTAGGAACAAGCCAAGCAAAGGGTCTATAACTCTAAAATATGCTTGAATGGCATTATTCTTAGCAAGTAGATAGGGGTCCTGCAATCTCCTATACATTCGTTGAAACCTTGTATTAAACAAGGGCAGTGATTCATGTGGCTCCTTCCTAATGGTAGAAAATTGATAAAACAAAATGGCTGGATCCACATAAAGTCTCAATTGATTGATAAAAGCATTCTCTAGATTTTTCCAGCTCAGAATAGAACCTTGTGGAAGATTTAGGTACTAGTTGTATGCCATATCCCCTAAGGAATAAGGGAACAACCTACAAACCACATCATGGTGAGCTATCTGGGTTCTAGTACAAGCGTCCTTAAAAGCTTGTATGTGCTCCTCAACACTCCTTGATTTTCCATGAATGTATTTGGGACATAATATCTCAAGATTCTTAGGCATATCATGAAAGCCTCTAGGAATAGTCCCCAATGGAGAGGGATTATTCACAAAAAATTCCATTGGTGGCGGTGGTGGAGGTTGAGCCAGCAGTTGGATGGGCTAAACCAACTATAATGGCAATTGAGGCGGATTTGATAGCGGATTCACGGGTATCAATTGGGGTATTGGTGAAAAGCCTGGTGGAGTGAGTGGAACTGACAAGGGTGGTAGAATTGTTGCCCTATGAATCTTGTGTCTCATTTGGGTCTCAAGTTCTATCAAAGGTGGTGGGTTTTTTAGTTGATCAAAGAACTCTATGGGACCTCTCTGGTGAGAAAGACTGAATGTTATCCAATTTTATCTTTTGGCCCTCCTTCTAGCACTAGTTCCTATTGAGGTACCAAGTTGACCCACGACATGCAAGTAAGATAAAAGTAAAAGTATATCACCTCTCATGAAAGAGACAATCAATAATCAAACTGATCACCTCCCAAGGTCCTTAATGTTGGTTCACAACGTTGTTGTTTCATGAAGTGGTCAATATGGCTGTAATATTCAAGGTGTCTATTGGTTTTGAGCTTCTGGATTGTTGCAATATCAAACATCTATCTAAACCTACTTTAATCGGATTTAAAAAAAAAAAAAAAGATAGATCAAGGTTTTCAAACT
>VDFB02016627.1:0-23993 GCA_007258455.2 Sequoia sempervirens | reverse complement strand
GTAAAGATGTTTGTTTCACTACTTGAATTGATGAAAATTAAGGAGTACAGAGATAGTGTTGTTCAATTGATTACAAATGGGAATGAAAAGCATGTGAATTCTGAAGAAGTCAATAGGCAGGAAAAGATAAATAATTCATAGGTCTATCTAGGTGATGTTTTAACAACCTCCCCACAAGTGGATCCTTTCTTTACCACATTGCTTATAAATAATAAATTACTGAGGAACTGCATGATAGATTCTGGTGCTACTAGAAACATTATGCCAGTAGGAGTAATGAAACAACTTGGCATGTGGGTTGATACATGTGAAGGGAAGTGTTATGCAATGGATAATAGACCTCTACCCATGGTAGGCATTATGAGAGGAATTGAAGTCAAACTAGCTACATATCCACAAGTGGCTTATAATATAGATGTAACAGTCATTGATACTCCTCAATTTGGGATGCTTCTGTCAAGACAATGGATGACTGTTGTTGGTGGAAATGTTCAATTTGATTTATCTTATGCTACTATTCCAGTGAATGGATAGGATGTCAAATTGTATAAAGAACCAAGAATGCATCAGCTTGTTGATTGTGTACCTCAAGATCAGATTAATTGTTTCTATGATGTTGATCTTGGAAGTTTTAAAGTTGAACCAGCTCAACCAAAATTGACTAATAGTGATCCAATTGAAAAACATGTGGCTCAAAACTGCAATGAAGTCTAGAAGATGTATTTTGATGGAGCATGCAGACAAGAAGGAAATGGTGTTGGGATTGTTTTTGTTTCCCCTAAAGGTACTACTTTTAAATATCTTTCTTGCTGGCATTCAACGTGCCAAACAATGGCGTAATACGAAGCTTTCACCGGACAAAGTTTAATATTAGCCGTGAAACACAAGATTGGCATCGCTAATTGTCTCTTTGGTGATTCTAAGCTATCGCTTCACAAATTAAATCCAAGCATGCAGCAAAGCTAATAAAAGATTAAAGCAATAATATGAATGTTGCCCGACACAATTGAATTGTTTGATGCCTTCTCAATTGAGTGGGATTGATGTGTCAAAATATAATGGCTGATTCCTTAGGGCAAATGGCACCTAAAAGAGATGATATTACATTGGTCGGGTATCACATTGAGTTCAAGATAAGGCCTGCTATTCCTGATAATTTTATGAAGTTAGCAAGTCTTCAATGATGATATCGATCTTTGAAATTCTTCAATTGCATTGATCAATATGAAGCCAGAAATTGATTTTACCGCTTTTGTTGAGGAAGAAGCGATGGCAAACAAATTGTGCTTCGCAAGGAGATTCATACCAAAACAAATAAATTTCTCAAGGGTCTAGTGGCATTAAAAAGGGTGTTTGATGGAAATGATAGATCTCTAATGAAGCAAACACCAGTCAGAAAGGAAGATGTTGAAGAGATTAACTTGGGGACTGACATAGCACCAAGAAAGGTATACATTGGAAAGAAGATCAGCCCTGCAATTAGAAGAATGTTGATAGAGTTGCTGAGAAATTACAAACATGTTTTTGCTTGGTCATATGAAGATCTGAAAGCATACAAGGAAGATTTATTTCAGCATGAAATACCACTGAAACCAGACGCCAAGCCTTTTAGGCAGAAGCAAAGACCTATAAATCCAACACTGGAGCCTAAGATGCAGGAGGAATTGACAAAGCTCGGAGATGGAGGAATTATAAAACCAATCAGACATTCAACGTGGGTTTCTAATTTGGTTCCTGTAAGAAAGAAGAATGGTGATATCAGATTATGTGTGGACTTTAGAAATCTGAACATTGCATCTCTCAAGGATAATTATCCTCTCCCCAACATGGAAGCAATATTGCATAAGGTGATAGGCTGTGAGCTGTTATCTATGATGGATGGGTTTTCTGGATACAATCAAGTCAAAGTCAAGGAATTTGAGCAATACAAGACAACATTCACTACTCCTTGGGGAACATACGTATACATAAGAATGCCATTCAGTCTCACTAATGCTGGAACGACTTTCCAAAGAGCCATGGACATTGCAATTGCTGATTTGATTAACGTTATCATGGTGGTGTATCAAGATTACTTGACTACTTACTCGAAGAAGGCTGAAGATCATGTGCAACACCTTGAAAAGGTATTTATCAAAGCTCTTGAATATGGTATTAGTTTAAATCCAAAGAAGTGTCATTTTGCAGTCACAGAAGGTAAGCTCTTGGGGCATATTGTTTCAAAGGAGGGAATTAGAATAGACCCTGAGAGAGTTGACGCTATTGATAGGGTTCCTATTCCCAAAACTGTCAAGGCTATACAATCTTTCTTTGGACAAATTAATTTTGTTAGAAGATTTGTTTCTAATTTTGCTGAGATCATCAAGCCCATATCAAAAATGTTAAAGAAAGGATAGAAAATGGATTGGACTGCTGAAGCTTTGGATGCTTTTATGTCTATCAAAAGGGCTATCAAAGAGGCTCCTGTTCTTAAATCCCCATATTTTACAAAGCCTTTTTAGATTTTTTCATTTGCCTCAATGCATATTATTGTTGCTATCATGTTACAAAAGAATAATGATGGTTATGAATAGCCTGTATCTTTCTTTAGTAAATCATTACAAGGGTCTGAATTAAAATATGACATAATGGAGAAACAAGCATTTGCATTGGTAAAGGCTATGAAAGCATTCAGACCATATCTTGTTGGAGTAAAAATAGTTGCTTTTGTCCCTCATGTTGTTGTCAAAGACATTTTAACACAATCTAAAGTTACAGGGAAAACATGCAGATGGATCAACAAGATTCAAGAATTTGACATGGAGATACAGATTACTAAGTTGGTAAGAGGCCAAGGCTTGGCTAAGCTGATGGCAGAAACTAATATTGAGGCAAATCAGATGTGCAATGTTGAAGAAGGGGCTACAGTTGCAAGCATTTAACATACCTTCTGGGTACGCTACCAAATGCCTCGCATTTCATCTCAAAATACGAAAACCAAATGATTGAGTGACAGCTAGAGAAGAAATTTGAAGTTGCAGGCATCCAAATATGTTTTTATGGATGGTGATCGGTTTTGGAAAAATAGGGATGGCATATTGTTGTTATGTTTGGATGAGTCATAGGCTAAGCATGTTTTGAAGGAAATGAATGAAGGAGTTTGTGGAGGTCATTACTCAGCAAAGACAACTACTAATACCAAAATTCTGATACGGACATTTTTGCCAAGGGTTTTTAATGATTCTTCTACACATAGAGAACATGTGAAGCTTGCCAAAAGTTTTCTGTGAAGACTAGGCTATCAGCTTTTGCCACTTTGACTCCTAATGGCTGATGCCCTTCATCAATGGCAATTGATTTCCCATTGGAGAGATACAGAGAGGTCAAGTGGAGGACATAGATGGATACTAGTTGCTACTGATTATTTTACAAAATGGGTGGAGGCAATCCCAACTAAACAGGCTACAAGCAAAGTTGTAACAAATTTCTTGATGGATAACATTGTCACTAGATTTGGTACACCATTGAGGATAATCACAGAAAATGGGATGTGCTTCAGGTCAGATGAATTCAAAAGTTTTTGTGATAAGTATGGCATTACTATTTCTTATGCAGCCCCTTATCATCCACAAGCCAATGGTCAAGCAGAGTCCAGCAATAAGAGTCTCTTGAAGATTATAAAGAGAATGCTCAGACAGAACAAGAAGACTTGGGATTCAAAGTTAAAACTAGTTGTGTGGGCTAATAGGATCACTGTGAAGAAGGAAATTGGAAAATCCCCATTTGAATTAGTGTATGGAGCACAGGCTAGGATGCCCCTACAGAATTTGTTACCAGTCTACAAGTTTGTCTTGCAAGAAGATTTGGAAGTTCTTGAACCCATGGAAGATAGAATGAAGCAACTTACTGAAATTGATGAAGTAAGGAGGGAGGCCCAAAATCAAAACATGAAGTTACAGGCATAGATGAAATATCTATTTGACAAGAAGGCAAAGAATAGAAAAATTGAAGAAAATGATTTGGTGTTGATGTGGAATGCGAGGTGTCAGGAGAAAGGCAAGCATGGTAAATTTGAAGCTCTTTGGCTAGGACCATTTGTTGTCGTTGGAAAAAAAGGTGAGGACTCATATTATCTACAGAACATGGCTGGTGAAGATCAGGAATTGCCTGTTCATGGGAAATTCTTGAAACTTTTTTTCTCTTGAGCTACACAGAGGGTTGAGGGTTGCCAGTGCATGGACAACTCTTGTTTATCCTCTTTAAAATTATTTTCCATGCATAGTAGTTTTAGGTTTTCATCCACCTCCATTTCACTCCCATTTTCCATTCACCTTCACTTTACATTCACTTTCACTTTGCATTCATTTCCACTACCATTCATCCCATTGCTGCTCATTGGTTCTTTCTCTATCTGGCCTGCTCTCCCAAAGATTTGGATCCTTGCAATCATCTGACTATCATTCATCCCCAGATGGAGCCACTATTGGAATTGTTAAAATCAGATGATTTTTGCATACTTTTCATGTCCCCTGAGTCTCCATATGAGTACTTCCTTGTGCATGTTTCCTTCATTCCATTATTTGTTTGCTCATATTTTGGCTTATATCTGATACCTAAATCATCTATCCATGTGTTTTTAACATTCTAGTTCATATTGGCATGAGAACACCATTGTTTCTCTGACCCATTGTGCATTTTCTGCTTGCATAAGTCTGAGTTGCCTATCGGCAAGACTTATTATTTGTCATAGCGACTAGATTTTATTTATAGGTGGTTGTCAGCGAGACCTTGGTTTTGTTTCAGTGATCGAGTATGGGTTCTACCGGAAAAGGCTTGAGGGATCAATATATATCATACCGAATCTATTGTGTCTTGTCGATGGTATCTTTTAATTTGCTTTTAGCGATGGTTTGGCTTGGTCTTGGCAAACAGGGATGACTACAAGGTGCTTCAGTGTGACTTGGTGTTGTCTCTGTGAGGTCTCCCTGATTTTATCAAGTTACAGCGACAATGTGGTGTGCAAAGGATTTTTGGTATAGTGTTGGCATTCTTTATAACCTCTCCCCGATACTGATTTGTCTTGGCGATAGCATGTGGGGAATGATTTTCGGCATAAAAAGTGCTTTGTCTCAGAAAACAGAAAAGAAGCATGGTGTGGGTCTTTCAGAATAGCAAGATGATGTGTACGGGAGGTCCCCCCGAAGGTTGGATGCTATAGCGATAGGTGGAGGATGGCTATCAGTGTGAGATATCTTGTGTCACAGCGACATGGCAAAAGGCAAAAAGGGGGCTCTCAGAGTAACATAAGGTTTTCGATATGATGTCTCCCCGATATCATGAGGCTATGGAAAAACACAGTGGAGACATAAGGGTGCTTCTTGACTTCGGTATAACATGCGGGTAGCTACGGCGAGTGCGATTAAAATAGGGATGCAAGCGGAATGATAAGCGAGTGAATTGCCTTCGGCAGGATGATATGGATGTCTCACCAACTGCTCACTAGTGAAAACAGAATTTTAGAATGCTGAGGCTGACATGAATACACTTGAAGACCATTGCCTGCCAGCTTGATTGGAGCCTGAATCTTGTGGAGGCCGACATAATACTTTTCATTTGATATTTTTCTCATGTTGGTGTATAAATAAGCATGTTGTGGTTGTTAATAAAGAACACACATGGGATTTTTGATTGACTGCAAAATAGATATAGTAGAATAAAAATTATCAAACCAAAGGCTATTGTTGCATGATTCTCACAATGGAGGTATTTATGAGATTCAGTTGATGTTTCTACATTTTCTCTCTTGTCAATTATCTGTTGAATTGAAATGAAAAATACTACTAAGTTGTCTCCATGAATGATTTTTCTGGTTGTTTAAATTAACATAGCAAGTTTATGTTTGATTTATCAATACACATTTGTTGTATTTGTGTGATAAATCAACTAGTTCTTTCAAGCAAAGATTAAATCCTCTTATTGATCACAGTAATCAGAGAAACTCATTTTGGATTATTGAAGTAGAACTTAGTAGTTACATGGTTGCATGTTTATACATGTTGTAAACAAAGCATATGCCAGATAATTTGTGTCTTCTCTAGAAAGTGTTGCTTATCTTGATCTCATTTGACTCCGCATACCCAACAAGGCACTAGTCTCTGCACCTCATCATTATAAACTCATTCTGTTACTTTTAATTGAGTATTTAGGACTTAGAGTAGAATATTGTCACTGTTTTCAAATTGAATTTCATCTGTTCACTCCCATGCCATTGTGAACAAGTGTTGTAAGTGGATTGATTGCAAGTTAAGTCTGCATTATTCAGAGAGGTACACCCACCTTGGTCTTGCAGCACCTAAAGAGTAGAAGGTTTGATTGTTTCAAACCTTGTTCTGTTACCCTAAAATGTTGAAAGCTTGGCAACCTTTTGTGGTTAAAACCTATGATTTTTGAGAGCTAACACTCCTTCATGAATTAATAATATTCAAAAATACCAAAATGAGTCATTTTATGACTTCAATCAAAGTTTTTCCAAACTATACAACAAAATACCACAAGGATCCAAACTCACTGATTTGGAAAACTTCAGTATTTATTTAAAGGCCTTTGATCCAAAAATGGGGTATGAACTCATAAATAGATTCCATAGAAGTTTAACTGAAGCAGAAAATATAGCATTAACCATTAAGAACAATAGAGAGGCTACAGGGATGAATGGAAAGAGGGATAACATTAGAGTTCCCCAAAACTCTAACAATCCCCAGAATAAGTAGGAGAATTCATACAAAAATGTAAGACCAAGATTGCATGATATGCTATACAACACAAATTGGAAGGATGGAAAACCTATAGTTGATAGGCCTAAGTATAAGGAAACACTTGATCCCTTAAAGAAAAAAGGATCTTACATGGTTAATAACAACCCTTGGTGTCAAATTTGCAAACTACCTCAGTCCCCGGATCATTGTGTTGTAGCACAATCAATACAAGAAGAAGAAATGCCATATGAAAATGAAGAGGAAGATCATACAATCTATCTAAATTCACATACCCTACATCTAGTTGAACAAGAATACTCATCCTCAGGAGATGAAGGTTTTGAGTATGATGTAAACAACTAGAGGTACAATATTCACATGGCAGAACAATATGTCTTCTCTGATCAGGATAATGAAAGCAATGATGAAACACATTCTCCTTATACACCACCTAAGTCAAGTAAGTATAAATTGAGGAGGCCAACTGAGGAAGAGATCAAAGATTTAACCATTGTTGTATTAGAGAAAGCAAAGAGAAACTATAGGCTAAGAAACATAACGAAAAAATCAAATGAAGGCACTCCAAGAGGATTGTTTTTGGAAGATAAAGAAACAACGTAGGAAAAACCAAAGAAGGTAGAGAATAAGGAGCATAATAAGAATGAGCGAAGGTGAGTTCCCAGAGAAGAAGATGAGGAATTATAAAAAATCAAACAGAAACATGATGAAATAAATAAAAAGGAGAAAGAAGAAAATAAAGGAGAACCACTGGAACAAAGGAGGATAGCCAAAACAAAAAATGCCTCTTCATTTTATTTCACACAAGAATTGTATAAGGTGAAGATATATGTGCCACTATTGAAAATGATGAAGATAACAAAATATAGAGACAATGCTATTCAACTAATATCCAATGGAACCGATAAAAACACAATCTTGGAGAATAAAGAAATTACCAACATGAGTAACGGAAAGCAAGGAGATGTAAAAGTCCTTGAGGTTTGTCTTGGTGATACACTGATGAATCCTCCACGGGTCAATCCATTTTTTACCACATTGCTCATAAAAAAAAATTGGTGAGGAATTGCATGATTGATTCAGGAGCTTCTATTAACATCATGCCAGTTGGGGTCATGAAATAGCTTGGCATGTAGGTGGACACTACTGGTGGTAAATGCTATGTTATGGATAGTAGGCATGTCCCAGTGGTAGGAATCATTAAGGATGTAGAAGTGAAATTAGCCACTTATCCACAAGCAGCATACATAATTGATATAACTGTAATAGACACACCCCCTCACTTTGGGATGCTCATGTCAAGACAATGGACTGCTTTAGTGGGAGGAAATGTGCAATTTGACTTATCCTATGCCACAATACCAATAAACGGTGAAGAGGTTAAATTCTACAAAGAACCAAGAGTGAACCAAATTTTTTAATATGTTGATCAAAATAAAATGAATTACTTTTGTGATGTGGACTTGGGAAGCTTCAAAATAGAGCATTCACAACCTGAATTGTTGAACACTGATCCAATTGATAGAGATGTCTCCAAGAATGAGCATGGTGTATGGCGAATGCATTTTGACGGAGCATGTAGTAGAGAAGTTAATGGAGCAAGAGTGGTTTTCATCTCACCTGAAGGTACAACATTCAAATATTCACTCTTGTTGACATTTGAATGTACAAATAACATATCAGAGTATGAGGCCTTGCTAATTGGATTTAACATGGCTATCAAACATAAAATTAAACTAATAACCATTTTTGAAGATTTTGAGTTGGTTATTTTGCAAGTGAGATCAAAGTATGCTACAAAAAACTAAAGGCTAAAGCAGTACAAAAATTTTGTATGCAACACCATTGAATGGATAGATAGGTCCAAGAATTTAGTGGTAGAATTCTTAGCAAATGTACCTTTGAAGAGAGATGATGTCACTCTAGTAGGAATTTCACAAGTTGAGCTCTAAACAAGACCCACAATCCTTGATAACATCTATAGTTGGCAAGTTTTTAATGATGATACTGATTTGATTAAGTTCTTACATTGCATTGATCAATATGAAGCCCAAGAAACTGATTTTAATGCATTTGTGGAATAAGTAGATGGAAAACAAACTGTGTTTGGAAAGGAATTAGTTTAGCTCAAGACTAATAAGATTCCTAAAGGACTTGTGGCATTAGAGAGGGTGTTTGATGAAAATGACCGAGCCCTTATGAAACAAACACTAGTAAAAAGGGAGGACATTGAAGAAGTCAACCTAGGAACTGAATTAGCCCCTAAAAGGGTGTACATTGGGAAAAAGATAAGCCCAACAATCAGGAAGATGTTGATTGCACTATTAAGTAAATATAAGCATGTCTTCGCGTGGTCTTATAATGATCTCAAAGCATATAGAGAAGATTTGTTCCAACATGAGATCCCATTGAAACAAGATGTAAAACCTTTTAGATAGAAACAAATACCCATAAATCCTACCTTAGAGCCTAAAATGCATGAAGAACTAATGAAGCTTAGGGAAGGGGGTATCATCAAGCCTATCAAACATTCATCTTGGATCTATAATTTAGTGCCTGTCAGAAAGAAAAATGGAGATATAATGCTCTGTGTAGACTTCCAAAACTTCAATATATCCTCTCTTAAGGATAGCTACCCACTCCTAAACATGGAGGCTATGTTGTAGAGGGTCATGAGATGTGAGATGCTATCTATGATGGACGTATTTTTAGGTTATAACCAGGTGAAAGTTAAGGAATCAGAGATATACAAAATAGCCTTCACCACACCATGGGGAATGTTTGTATATTTCAGAATGCCATTTGGACTCACAAATGTTGGTGCAACTTTCTAAAGAGCTATGGATGTTGCTTTTTCTGATCTGATTAATGTAATAATGGTGGTATACCAAGATGACTTAACTACATATTCAAAGAAAGCAAAGGATCATGTTGAGCATCTGGAAAAAAGTTTCATCAAAGCCATTGAATATGGCATTTCTTTAAATCCAAAAAATTTCCACTTTGTAGTCACATAAGGGAAACTATTGGGGCACATAGTGTCCAAAGAAAGGGTGAGGATTGATCCAGAAAGAGTGGAAGCCAATGACAAGATTCCTATTCCTAAGACAGTTAAAGCCATCCAGTCTTTCTTTGGGAAGATTAATTTTTGATGCAATCAGGGGAGGCCTGCAATACACTCAAACACAAAATCAACCACCAAAAACTTCTATCAAAATCACAAACTCACAAACTCACTCAATCTCTTCATGTTCAGTTTATTCCTTGTAGCATTGCCAAACTACTTGATTGGGTATATTTTCACAATCACACCCTTTCAGACCACAACTCAACCAACTTCAAGGACCTATTTTGGCATTCAACATCATACTCACAAATTGCCATAGACTCTTTTGTAACAACTATCTCAAACTTAATTTTTAACACCTTTTAGGGCTCAAATTAGCCCTCTTTTCCAAATAAACTACAAACCACTCTTCTCCAAAACTTATAAACTCTATTGGGAAGAAATTTATAGGTTTTCAAAACAAGGAATCCACCTTTTTTTTCCAAAGACTCAATCATCTAGTCGCCAAACCATAAAACCCTCATTTCTAGCCTATAAACTAAGGGTTTATTGAAAATCAATCACCTAGTGCTCCTACAAACTTATCAATTCTTCAAAAATGTCCAAAATAACTTGCACAAACTCAAAACATCATAAAATAATGTTTCCCTTACCAATTTCTCTCTTTGGCATACCAAAACCACTCTTTTCCTTTTGAAAAACTCAAATTTTCACCTTAGGGCATCAATCCCAACGCACTTCTTAGACTCCCCTACACTCACAAACCTCACACACCAAAAATAAGTTAGTTCACATCCATACCACTGAGGTACATCAATTACAATAGGTGGAATGGGTTTACTTCATCATTGAGATCTCAAAACCACAAATGCCCTATTTCTGGTCAATTTGAGAGATCAGTCATATAAATGCACAAAAAATTATTAAGGAACCTTCAAGATGGATTCAAATACAAGTTAAAACAATATATTATTCTTCCCCAAAAATATTTGAACCCAAAATTTGTTGTACGGCCTCTACAAGTGCTGGAAAATGTGCAAAAATAGAAAAATCAGGAAAATCAGTCACAAAGCTTATTGTTTTTCTTTTGCCAATCTTCAAAAATCTTCCAAAAACTTCTTACAATGATGGAGTTTCACATATTTATCTTTTTCCTAAGAAAACCAACTCTCTAACTTCCCTTAACTTTCCTTTGAACTCTATGACCGTTCATATTCCCTTAAAAAGCAACTTTTACAACTTTATTATTTTGACAACTTTGCCAAAATGCAATTTTTGCAAATGTCAAACTAAGTATCCCCCTAAAAACTTAATATGACTCAAAATGACCTATTACAATCTAAAATGGTCTTTAGGACCTTATTTTATGCAAATCCATCAAAATGCTAAAGCCTAAACACCAATTTCTTAACTTGACAACATTTATCTAATGGTGCTCCTACACCAATCTTCCTTCTTTACCTTGGATGAAATCTGAGAACGATTTATAAGGTCTGTCGTGACTATCTTTCACCGGTTGCGCGCCTATACTGTTATCAAGAAGTGCATCTACGGCTCGTTGGACTAATCTCTTTTGATCACCCAATAAATCCGGAATCGGAAATCCATGACTTTCTTTTATTAAATGTGAAAGATTATTATTTCGACGGATAACTGTTAGATAAAGTTCATTGAGATCCGAAGTAAGAACTCCACCTTCATTTAATTGAAACATTGGCCTCAGGTCGGGAGGAAGAACTGGTAATAGGCATAGAACCATCCATTGTGGTTCTACATTTGCTCGAATCAAATATTTAGCAAATCTCATCCGTCTAGCCAAAAGATCCTTTCTTCTTCGAAGTTTTTGAAGTTTTTGCTCCTTAAATTGAAAATATATTTTTCTCAATTTAATACCAACTACATTCTCTGCCTCCAAGAATAATATAGATAGTAGCCCATCTATTATCTTCCATTCTCTATATGAACGATCTATAATAATTTGTAGATCTAGACCAGCTAATTGGTCTCTGATAGCTTTTCCTCCAGTGGCTATTTCTTGCTCTTGAAATAGCGCAAAATCCCAAGAGAGAAAATAAGCAATATCTGTTGGCCAGGATTCTTCGTCATATTTAAGTGAACCCTCAAATCGCAATAAAGTCGGCTTGTTAACTGCGGGCCTAGTAATACAAACATTTGGATAGGGTTTTCTAATCTTTTTTTCCCCCCCCTCAGAATCGGACATGAAAGTTTCCTCTCATCCGGCTAAAGTAACTATACCGAAATGGAAAGTGATTATGTATCATTGTGCAAAAAGATGTTTTTTGAACTTATCTTCATCTAAAACTTGCTTCTCACTGTCATACCACACTGTGGGGTGCCTTTCATCTTTCCCAACTTCAAATATTGTCATTTCTCCTTTCTTTCCATTTGTGCTATGAACTCCAACCTCTCCCTTCACTTTACCTTGCTCTCCATGTACCATCCATTGTCCAATACTCATGCCAACTGCTCTTTCCTCACTACCAACTATACCATCAGGCTTTACTACCTCTATCAAACCTGTAATTACTTCATTCTTTTTCCTTTACATTATCAAATCATATGTACAAACCTTTATCTTGTTGTCCTTTTCTCTTTCCATCTTGTGGCTCATTGTCCCATAAAGATTCACTGCCTTTTCCTTCTGACAAACCACTATCCTCTTTCCCACTACCTTATCAATCTTCCAATACTCTATTCCAACATCTTCATACTACGTTTTCATTACACCAGCCATTGTCCCATCACAAACTTCTAAACTCTTGTCTTCTATCCCATCAATCTTAGTCCTAACACTTTTTAACTGTCTTTTCACTCCTTTCCCTACTGCTACAAAGCACTCAACTATCCCAATCAACACACTTTTACTTTTTACTTTCCCTTTCAAAGGATCTTCTACCTTACTCTCTACTCTTTCAGTCTAAAACTCATTCTTTTCAACCTTCCTTTTCCACACAAAAACACTCTTTTTCCCAGCATCTGACTACAAGTCATTCTCATGATTTCTTCCTACTGTCCTATCTTCATCATGCCTTGTATTGGTTGCCAAATCAGTATTCTTTCCTTTATCAACATTCATATACTCCTTTCTCCCTAGCATTATAATCTCACCATATTCTTCTAGACCCTCAATCAATGGAGTTGACATGAACTCTCTCCCATCCTTTTCAATTATGTAGGTAATTTGTCTTTCGTTATACAAGGCTAACATGTCAAACTGCTAGGGCCTTCCTAACAATAGATGACAACAACTCATGGGTAGTATATCACAAAGAACTTCATCTCTATATGGACTTATCTGAAATTAAACCCTTCCTTGTTCACTCACCATCAAAGACTGATTTTCACTAACCCATGACACCCTATATGGCCTTTTTCTAGGTACTCTTTGCAAGTGGAATTTTTCTACCATCTTATTAGACACAATGTTATATGTACAACCTGAGTCAACAATCACTTTGCATACCTTATTTTTACACCTATAAGATTTCCTAAATAATGCTCTTCTTTGAAGTAGCCCTTCCTCCTTTGTGGTCTTCAAGATTTGTTTCTTCATCATCAACATCTCTCCAATCTCAACCCTTGCAATCAATTTATTTGAACTTGAACTACTCTTAGCTTCATCTTCTTACACTATTTGTGCTCTCCTATCAGGTTTTCTTTATCCTCCACTTGAAGTTGAACCATCCTTCTTAGGGCACTTCCAATAAGGATGACCGTAGTCTTGACAATGATAACATCTACCTACAAAAGTGTTAGAATTTCTTCCACCTCCAACCCCTTGTACCTCTATATTCTCCTCTTGATTCAGGTGCTTAGTCTCTACTCTTATCAACATCTTCATTATCTTCTTTGGACTTCCTTGTGCTTCTTCCTTTATTCATGTTACCTTTTCCCCTTCCTTTCCTTTCTTTCCTTCTCTTGATTCTATCCTCTGCCCTTACTGCCATTTGGAAACATTCTTATATTGTCTTAGGAGGATTCAAACTAATTTCATCCCTTATGTTCACTCTCAAGCCACTCAAATGCCTAGCCACCCTTTCAACCTCATCTTCATGGTGACCTGACCTGATGCATAATCTATGAAATTCCTTAGTATATGACATTACATCCAACTCCCTTTGCTCCAAATCTTGCAATTTCATTAAATTTTGTATGGCATGATCTGTTGGTAAAAATTGAGCCTTAACCTTTGCTACCATCCTATCCCAAGGACTTATTTTGGAATTACCTTTCTTGACTCTATCTTCTTGAACAAAATTCCACCATGTGATGGTTGGACCTTTCAATTTTTTCTTTGCATATTTAACTTTCTTACTATCCTCTATGTCTTCAAACTCAAAAAAGCTATCTAAGGCATCAATCCAAGCCAAAACCTCTTCACTATCCATCTTACTTCTGTACATTGGTACTTCAACCTTCACCTTTGGAGCATTGTCACAGCTTACTACCTTTAGCACCTTGATTATTCTCCTTTCATCAGGATCTAAATCATCTTCATCATTCTAGACTGGAGGATTTCCTTCTTCCCCTTCATCTTCTTTATAACTTTGGTCTTCATTCACCATTCCTCTTCTCTGGTTCTTCTCCAGAGCTACTACCCTTGCTAAGGTGGCTTCTTGAGACTCTTTGTAGAGCCTTTCCTTCTATGCACACTATTCTTTCAATTCCTTTATCTCATTTTCTATTGCACTAGCCTTTGGAGGCATTTTCACAATCTTACCTCTTCAACTTCCAATCACAAACTACAACTTTCTTCTTCAAGGAACTACTTCCTTGCTCTGATACCACTTTGATACAATCAAGGGAGGCCTGAAATACACTCAAACACAAAATAAACCACCAACAACTTTTATCAAAATCACAAACTCACAAACTCACTCAATCTCTTAAGATTCAATTTATTCATTGTAGCATTACCAAACTACTCAATTGGGTATATTTTCACAATCACACCCTTTCAGACCACAACTCGACCCACTTTAAGGACCCATTTTGGCATTCAACATTATACTCACAAATCACCATAGACTCTTTTGTAACAACTATCTCAAACTTGACTTTTAATGCCTTTTAGGGCTTAAATTAGCCCTATTTTTCAAAGAAACTACTCACCACTCTTCTCAAAAATTTATAAACTCTATTGGGTAGAAATTCATAGGTGTTAAAACCAAGGAATCCACCTTTTTTTTCTAGAGATTCAATCATCTAGTGGCCAAACCATAAAACCCTCATTTCTAGCCTATAAACTAGGGGTTTATTGAAAATAAATCACCCAGTGCTCCTAAAACTTATCAATTCTTCAAACATGTCCAAAATAACCTAGAAAAACTCAAAACATCATAAAATAACACTTCCCTTACCAATTTCTCTCTTCGGCATACCAAAACCACTCTTTTCCTTTTGAAAAACTCAAATTTTCACCTTAGGGCATCAAGCCCAACACACTTCTTGGCCTCCCCTACACTCAAAAACCTCATACACAAAAAAATAGTTTAGTTCACACCCATTCCACTAAGTTACATCAATTATAGTAGGTGGAATGGGTTTACTTCATCATTGAGATCTCAAAACCACAAATGCCTTGTTTTTGGTCAGTCTAAGAGATCAATCAAATAAATACAAAAAAATTATTAAGGAACCTTCAAGTTGGATTAAAATACAATTTAAAACAAAATATTATGCTTCCCCAAAAATATTTGAACCCAAAATTTGTTGTATGGCCTCTACAAGTGCTGGAAAATGTGCAAAAACAGAAAAAATAGGAAAATTAGTCACAAAGCTTATTGTTTTTATTTTCGAATCTTCAAAAATCTTGAAAAAAATTATTACAACGATGTGGTTTCACATATTTATGCTTTTTCCCAAGCAAACCAACTCTCTAACTTCCCTTAACTGTCCTTTGAACTCTATGACCATTCATATTCTCTTAAAAAGCAACTTTTACAACTTTATTGTTTTGACAACTTTGCCAAAAATGCAATTTGTACAAATGTTAAACTAAGTAGCCCCCTAAAACACCCAATATGACTCAAAAAAGACCTATTAGAATCTAAAATGTTCTTTAAGACCTTATTTTATGCAAATCCATCAAAATGCTAAAGCCTAGACACCAATTTCTTAACTTGACAACATTTATCTAATGGTGCTCCTGCACCAATTTTATGAGGATATTTATATCAAACTTTGTTGAGATAGTGAAACTAATTTCAAAGATGTTAAAGAAAGGTGCAAAGATTGACTAGACAATTGAGGCCATAGATGCAGTCATATCCATCAAAAGAGCAATTAAGGAGGCCCCAGTGTTGAAGTCCCCTGATTTCAGTAAGCCTTTTCAAATCTTTCCATTTGCATCCTATCATAGAATTGTAGTAGTACAACGTTACAGGAAAATGATGAGGGGCATGAACAACCTATTTCTTTCTTCAAAAAATCCCTCCAAAATGCAGAATTGAAATATGAATTGTAGAGAAACAAGCATATGCATTAGTAAAAGTTGTCAAATCATTTAAATCATATCTGGTGGGAGAAAAAGTGATAGCTTATGTACCTAATACTGCAATAAAAGATGAGTTTGTACAATATGAAGTAACATGCCGTAGGTGCAGATGGATAAATAGAATCCAAAAATTTGATATTGAGTTTCAAATCACCAAGCTTGTAAGAGGACAAGGATTAGCCAAATTAATGGCTAAAACGAATATTGAAGTTGCTCAAGTATGCAATTTGAATGATGAAAACATCATTACTAGTATTGAGCACACACCTTAGTACACTGATATTATGTATTATCCTAAACATATGAAATGTACAGAAGGATTTAATGATAACAATAAAAGGACACTTAAACTACAGGCTTCAAAGTATGTATGCATGAAACATGACCTCTATTGGAAGAATAGAGATGGTGTTATGTTGTTGTGCCTAGATGAAAATCAAGCAAGGCATGTTTTGAAGGAAATGCATGGAGTATGTGGACGGAATTTATCAGCCAAGACCACTGCACATAAGGTGTTAAGGGTGGGTTACTATTGGCATAGAGTTTTCAATTATGCATATGATTATACTAGGAAATGTGAAGCATGCTAGAAGTTTTCTGGGAAATTGAATTATCAAGGAGCATTACCTTTAATACCTTTGCAAGTTGAGGCTCCATTCCACCAATGGGGAATTGATTTTATAGGAGAGATTGTAGAAAAATATAGTGGACATAGATGGATATTAGTAGCCATAGACTACTTTACAAAATGGTTGGAAGCTATACCTACCAAACAAGCAACCAATAAGGTGGTAATAAAAATTTTATTGGAAAACATCATCACCAATTTTGGAATGCCAGCAATAATTATAACTGATAATGGGATGTGCTTTAGGTCAGATGAATTCAAGGGATTTTTCTAGTCCTATGGAATAGTGATCTCATATTCTTCACCATATCATCCACAGGTGAATGGGCAAGTTGAATCCAGCAACAAAAGCATCCTAAAGATCATAAAAAGAATGTTGAATAATAACAAAATGGCATGGGATTCCAAGTTGAGACTGGCCTTATGGGTAGATAGAATCATTGTAAAGAAAGCCATTGGAAAATCACCTTTTGAACTTGTGTATGAGACCCAAGCTAGGCTTCCTTTGCATAACTTGTTACCAATATGTAAATTCATCTTGCAAGAAGACTTAGAAATTCTTGAACCTATGGAAGAGAGGATGGAAGAGTTAATGGAACTTGATGAGGTCAAGAACCAAGCTCAGCAATACAATAAGAAGAAGCAATTACAGATGAAATACATATATGACATAAAGGTTAAAAAAAAAAAAATTTAAGCAAATGACATGGTTCTCATGTGGAATGCCAAGACTCAAGACAAAGGGAAGCATGGGAAATTTGAAGCTCTATGGTTAGGACCATTTATCATTGTTGGCAAGGCTGGTGAAGACTCGTATTACCTCCAAAACATGATAGGGGAAGAACAAGAATTGCCAATGCATGGACTGTTATCTCCTAGAAATGCACCCTATGCAAAGTTATGAAAACTGAGATTTCTAGAGAAACATGGGATCATTTCAAGGCTGTGGGTCACCTAAAGTTGAAATGAACCTCTAGATAAGGTCGGCTCCTAGCTAGTAATATCACCTAACTATTGACTTGATGGGAAAAAGGTAAGGATATGGTTGCATAAAATGAAGAATACTGAAATTATGAAATAAATTGGGTGATACACCAAATTATTAAGAGCTATGAAACACTAGGACTGTCATACACTTGGTTACTTTTGAAGAAAACTGAAAATACATAGCCTATTGGTGTAAATTTATGCATAAATATTTCATGAACAGGTCTATTCCGCATATATTTTCAAGAAGGAAAGACAATCTTTCACAAACTAGAGGCTTTTATGCAATTTTTAGACACAATTCATAACCTGCATACTTCTACTTTTGCAAAAGGCATAAAATGAGATAAAGCTAAAGGAGAAAGAATTTCTCACAAAGAACTTAATCAATCACCTGAAATGCACAATGTTTTGCAATAAATAGGAAGGTAAAAATATTCTTCAATGATCTCCAAGGTAAAAATTTGTATTTTATACTCCAAAATGATGAGTTTCAAAAGATGCTCAAAAACTATTACAAAGGACTGTACTAGTCACAATCTCCAAAAAAATTGCATAATTAGAACTGATTACAAAAATGAGCCCAAAAATGACTAAGTAGCCAAGCTTCAAACAGTTACACCAAAATAGGAATGGAAGCTTCTAATCCCGTAAGCTTTAAAAAAGCCTATTTTCTAGCCATTAAACTTCATCCAAAAGAGCTCCAAATAGTTGGAAAAGTTAAATTTGACTATATCAAACATGAAGGCACAATAAATTAATGCCTATATGCTCTCAAAAGCAACTAAAAAGCAATTAAATGCTCCTATTTGTCCTCCTTATGTTTTGCAAATTGCAAATAACTTCCCTATATACCCTCCAAGATCATAATTCAAAGTATATATTTCTCTTTTCATGACTTGGTCATAATGATATATGATTATATCTTTATCTTCCCTTTGTTATGCGTTGAAAATCTCCATTATCTTGTTTTATTTTTGCATTATTTAAAATAACAATTTTGATGAAGTAATTTATAATGCATTACTTGATCAAAATTTGTTTTACATTTAGAATTAATGCAAAAATTAAAGGAAAAAATGATTGTCTTAGAAGACTTAGATCCATAAGAGAAAATAAAAGGTAGCCCATGGGGTATAATAGTTGCAATGTATTTGACTTAAAATCAAAGGTAGAAAGGAAGCTCTATCGATAAAAATTAGGGTAAAACCCTAAAGAAAAGTAGAAGTAACAAAAATCATTATTTTTCTTTCTGTAGAAGCCATGGCGCCGCCATGAGAGTTTGATTTGGAGTAGAATAGTGACATTTCCTAGCAGATTTTTCACAAACCAGGTTTCTACGTGTTGGGTAAGCATTTATCTATTACTTCCATTTCATTTCTAAAGAAATAGATGCTATGTTCATAGAAAATGAATATACCTTCTTTATTTTTTGCTCCTTTTTGTAGATTCTGAAGTTTCTATGCATTTACTTGAAGCTCGCACCTCCATTATTTGCTAAAAATATGAAGATCTAAACAAATCCTGGGCCGCGGCTTCTTGTATTTCTTGAGCTTTAGAAATAATGATAGGCGTTCTAGGAAAATTCCTTGAATTTCTATTTCATGGCTATAAAATTTGAGGGCTGCTTTCTACATTTTCTCATAGATTTTCCTTCTGAATCTCAAATAAAAATCTGAATATTTTAATATAATTCCTAAGTCATGACTTTACATTTTTTTTATTTCTGTTGAAAACTCTTTCTTTTCCTCTTACACACATTATGATCAACTTTAGGTGTGATGTAATAAGGTTATTCATGTGATTGAAAAATGTGTAGCCCTCATTCAATAAATCTCTATGACTGGTAATCATGGCATTCCATGAGATTACATCTCTTTTAAGCATTCTGTCAAACAGTTCACATGCCTTGTCTATGCTTTTCACATTTTTGCATACATGTCCACCAGAGCATTACCAACTATAATATCTTATGAAACACTCCCTTTTATGATGAATCATCAGGGCTCCTTTCTGAGAAATGTTAAAATTCCATAATAGTTTCCTTTGAAACGTTGGATGTGTCTTTGTTTCTTTTATATCCTATCCTTTAATGGCTATATAAAACTGTAACTAATGACACTATTTACAGTTGATATGTGATTATGATCACAATGCAAATATTCCACCTTTTATGTTCTTAGAGGCTTTTGTTTCATTACTGTTCTTCATCCTTTCCTATGTATTTATACTTCCATAAATCACCATATGATGTGATTGTGTCTGTTCATTTTGATGGAATTGTTCAGTCTAGCATGATCTCCTTATTTTTCCTTGAAAACTTTTTTCAACATATAAGAGCTTATTGTTCATTTTTGTTCCTCTCTTTATTGCAATTGTATTTGATTTCCATTAGCAATAGTGAGTCATTGTATTAGTATTGACCATGTTGTGAATACAATGAACTCTTCTTATGCAACACTCGTATGGTCACCTTTAAATAATAACAGAAATTTAGGCTCAAATAAAAGCTTGACAATACCCAGATCTTTGAGCTTCAATGAATATTCATAGATAGTAAAAAGCTTATAGAGATGCCTCGGTCTCAACCTATCCATGCTTACTGTTGTCATTGGTAAAAGACAATATCGAAATATTGAAGCTTTGGTAACAAAATTTATAATGATTATCCATAAATAGGTGACTGTTTCATCCTTATGTATTGACTGTTCTTGATCTCACTTTGAATTTAAATATTAATCTGAAATTATCATCTTTTCAATGTTCTAGAACTCTAAAACCCATTACTAACTGTAATAATATCATATAAAATGCCTTTTCCTTGCATCATGATATTATGTACAATATACTCTGCTTTCATTCAAGGATCCTCATTGCTCCTATAACTCACAAAAGGCCTTTAGCTCCATATTGCTCTTGGGGTCTTAGCTAGGTCTGGAAATGTTTTCCAGTAAAATACACCTTCAACTTCAACTTTATTGATCAGTCCAATCCTATTGATGATTGCTTTCTTTGATATCAAACTACTTTTCAATAGATCTGTCTTATATGGTATACCATGATAATCCTTCTGTTGGTGAATGCCATAATTATATATTGCTATTTGCATCTCTATTCATATTAGCATGGTATTGTTAATGCAAAATTGCAAATGATGGTTCTCTATTGCATATGATCATTATGAACAAGATAAGCTATCTATGAGATGAACCTTTATAATATGATCTTAATCATGACACTGTTCAACAAGAAAAGATGTCTCCATGCTCTTTAGCATCTCCTATTATTCTTCCAACAATCTCCTGTAGCACTATGAGCTTGTAACAGTTGTGCCCATGATTTAAAACGCATTGTACTCTTATTGTAGCTGTTAATGAGAAATGATAAATCACATCTATATTTACTTATGATATTTCCACATGCATACCCTATTATGAGTTGAGCTCAACCCTTATGGGAGCCACATTTATCCCCACTCATATTTGATCAGATAAATAATTGCACCTATTCCGCACATGAAACAAACAAGTTAGAAAAATATGCATACTTTGATGTGATATCTTGATGGTTTTATTACTGTTTTCTCTTATATAATCAACATATGGATGTTCTTATTTAATGCATTTCCTATTTAATGCACATCAAGACTAACTTGTGGATGGATAGGTAAATGTTCATGTATGGAGTATGACCTTTCATTGCTTAGAACATAGTTCTAACCCATTGTTTATCATCTTATGCAGGAAACCATAACACTAAGGACTAGAAGGAGCTATGAGGAGCAAGGCAACATAACAGAAACTGGACAAGCCAACAAGAACCAGTCATTCAGGCAATGGCTGGTTATCCTCCCTATATGTTTTCCTTTAAACATTTACTTATTCATGTATAACTTATTCTTGATGTACATTGAATAAGAAAAGTCAGTTTTCACAGCTTGTGTGAAACACATGTATCTAATTACATGCAATAAAGATTACATTTTTCAGAAAAGATTTGTACAATCTTTCTATGTTTCATTCACTTGTATGAATGTAATAATTTTGTATTCTTGCAATCTTGTAAATTTGTTTCATTTCTATAATCGAATATAAATTAGGGACGTTAAAAATGTACCATTTGTATGAAAGTTTAGAAGGTTCTACCTGATTGAACCTGTAGGTAAAAATCTAGTAACATGGACAATTCCTGAAACATTTCTTTTCTTAATCTTCAATGCACAGTAGTCCTAAGAGAAGTTCGAGAATTTCCAGTGCATGGACATTTCTTAAGAAACCTCTTGAAATCATTATTTTCCATGCATAGTAGTATAGGATTCCACTCCACCTCCATTTCCCACCATTCCTAAATTCACTTCCATTTCCATACCATATGAATAAGAAATTTGGTCTGCTTTCCCAGAGACCTAGATTCTTGCTACACCCACAAGGGGTATACATCTAGAATCAAATCCACTCTTAGAATTGGAAAAATCTCACATTTTTCACTAACCTCCACCCACCTATCTCCCATGTACTACAAAAAATTCTCCACACCTTAATTTCATGATCAATACAAATTGTTGAAATTTGTGTGACAAGATCCATTTTACAACCCATGTTAACTAATGATCCCATTAATATGGCATTTGGCATATAAGCATCTTTCTGATCATCGTTGAGAAAAAGCTTTGAGAGAAATTGATCCTTATCAAAAAGATCTTGTGCATATCTTTCTAATCAACAAGTTGTAGCCCTTCATTTGAATATTTTCTACATATTGGGAAGACATGAATAATGTTACAATGATCAAAGACCCTGAAGATAACAAGTGTGCATAATTGGGAAGATGATGCAAAATTTTCACCAATCAAAACTTATCGGCAAAAATATTGTAGTCCAAGCAAATTTTTCAAATCATACCAAGCTTGTGTGTCACACCAATGGAAACCTCATCGGGAAGAAACATATATAATTTCACCGATGAAGCAGGAGAACAATTGTGTCAGAGAGACATGTATAGTCGAAGTAAGTCCCTCAGATCTCACTAACCATATGGGTTACGTCGATGAAAGAGGTTTTCAAGGAATGTCTCACTATCTTATCCAAATGAATGAAGTGGTAGAGGAAATACATCAGGGAGACCAAGTACATCAGAAAGGCATTTTGTTCTCTCAATGATAGTACATGTCAACCCAATGGTAACATAGAATGATTGCTATCTATCAGAAAGACACTAGATGATGAGTAAAAAGATTTCTAATGGTCCAAGACACCTTGACATTGAGAAAAATTCATAATTATCTCCCCAAAATAATAAAATTTCAAAAGCAAGAGAAAGGGTAGTTGTATAATATCGATAAGATTATTAGGTGGTCTTCCCGACTCAATATGAGAATCAAAGGGACACTTCACATTGAAGGGACATTCAGTTATGTCTTCATGATCAGTTATGAATGTATAAAACAAAGGTGGCACCAAATAAAGCACATAAATCAGCTTGAGATTAGAAGGATTTCACCAATGCAATCTTCTTGTATCGCTCTGACATTTTGAAATTCGAAAAACCTATTACATTCATTTCCAGTGGCAGATATTAATGGTCGTATGAATGAACCTTATGTGAATATTTCTTAATTGAAAAGAGATTGAACCAAAACAATTTTTGGAAGTTGCAATAAGAAGGACACAAGATCAAGCAGGAATCAAGGAATTCAGTGCACCCAGAAATACACAAGTAAGCATACAATGTTTTCCTACAATTGATAAGTTATAATTCAATTCTACCACCTTGTAGAGAATTAGAATGGAAGGTTTAAGTTTTGCAAAGACAAAAAGTAGGAAGAAAAAAGATAAAAGCAACCAGTCCAAAAGTAAGAAACAAAAAATTAAAATGGGGTCAAAGTTTAAAACAAAAGAACGTAAACTAAACCAGGACCTCAATTATCAATAACCTGATTCAGGGCCAAAAGCTAGAAGGTATGCATAATTAAGGGTTGATGTAGAAATAATAGAAGACAAATGCTAACATATAGGTGATGTGTGGACACCCATTAGGGAATAT
>VDFB02016626.1:0-10979 GCA_007258455.2 Sequoia sempervirens | reverse complement strand
AATGCTTTCTTTTCCATAAATAAATAAAATAAATACACCAGAAGAATACCTGTTATCCTGTGCTTTGAAAATTAACTGGTGAAGATTTTTCCTGTAGCTTCCATAATAACTTCCCCGAGAAACAAAAATCCAAATCCCAAACAACCACCAAAAGTTTTCCACCAAATTGCAACAAAATATCAAAAGCTTACACCAAAAATTTCACAGAGCATCAAAATTATTTCCTGTGAATGATAGAATAACCCCTGTTGATTTTTCCAGATCCACAATAACCTCTGTGAAGAAATTCCTCAACAAACATCATTAAAGCACTGGCACACTTGTCGAGAAGTGGTTACAAATATATCTTCTCCACTTCTCGGTAATCTTGCCATTTCAAATTTTCATGCTAATAATTATTTTAAAATTTAAAATTTTAATATTTAATTTGCATGCCTTATTTAATTTATTTGCAAATTACAATTTCCACAACAATAATTTATTTAATAACTAAAAATACTTTTTTTTTCAAAAATAATTATTTAATTTTCAAATAAACTATTTACACACTTAATAATTTAATTTAATTTATTTATTTAATTAATTAAATAAGTTTGATCTTTTAAAATCAAACCATTTAACCAAATAAGCTAATTAATTAATTAAATAATCAAGGAAGTAATTTCTTCCTCATTTAATCATTAATTTAAATAACAATGATTTAAAACACAATAAACTATCATTAAAAATTAACCAAATTTACCTTTCAAACAATTTATCCAAACAGAAAATGACATACAATCCTATGACTCTGAACTAAACAGACAATGTACTAAGACTGGGATTATAGACTAGGCTAGGGTAAACCAAACTACTATCTCCCGATCAACGTATCCGTTGAGTCTTGACACGCCCAGACCTGAGTACCTAGGTGGAGTCGGTGTCATGTACCTGCAAATTCCTGCAACCAAGCAAATAACATGCATACAATATATATATAAAAGCATTAAATAGACACACCGTGCGGAGAAAATCAGATATCATAGGGCACTCGCAAGCAAGTGATGTGATTCCGTTCTCCACCAATACGTCACATCAAACTGACGAAATAAATAACTGTTAGTCCATCAAAACATGTACATAGCAATAATCAACTAAAAGTAAGCATCTAAACTATATCAAATCATATTTGAAATCAATAATCACCAAACAATGTATCATGATGTCACAGAATAAATCCACTGTCGCTCAAAACCAGCGATCAAAATATCCAAACAAGGTATCATAGACTAACAGTGTGAAAACGTAACAACAAAAAGCATAAGCATAAACGGAGGGGTACTACAGAAAATCCTATCTCCTAGGCCCCTGCAACCAATATAATGTTTCAAACACCCCATAAATAGTCTACACATACTCAATAAACCTTCACATAGACCATTCCATCAAAGATTCATCAAAACCATGCTTTAGTTACTCAATTTCTCAAGAAATTGACTCTTCCCAGCCCTAGGGTATCACTTCTCAAGCACCAAAAAACTTTATTATGAATCCAAACATCTATAGAAACCTAACCTAACATGATACAAGCCATTCCTTTGAGAAAAAAAGTCACCATAGTAGGAGGAATGGATTCAACATCAAATAAACTCCAAAATTAGACCTTGCTAGTCTGTACAGGTAGATCAAGAAATTTAGAAATTTCTTTCACAAAAAATAACAAGGGACTCTCAAAATGATTGGAATTACAAGTTAAAACATATCAATACATCATACCATAAGTTTCAGATCAATGGGGACCTGTACGGACCCGTACATAGCAAGAAAAGAGCAAAAAAACTCAGAAAATATGATGAAACCATTTGAATGCTTATTGGAATTCTTCCCAAATGTGTTCAACAACCTGAATTCAAGCCTTATGAGGCCCTTTTATACATTTTAAAATCAAAACAACCTTTCCAAAATTTCTATAACTGATTTTTAAACTCTTAACCCCTTAACATTCCCTAATTTGCTTTTTGACAACATTTCTTGTTATTGACAACATTACATTTTTTTCCAATTTTTGACAATTGAACTTCAATAACTCCTAAAACCCCTAAATACATTTCAAATGGTATTTTAGACCTTATTTGACATGAATAAACTTTTAACATCCCCATACTAACCTAGAATCATTCAAATTCATCATGAGACTCTTTAGCACATCAAATTGTGCATCATGGTTGTAGGTGCTCCTACACCATACAACCCGACTGGAAAAAACTCATGCCTCATGAGTTGAGGTTGATACCAACTTGCCCAAGCTTCACTTAGATACCTTTGGTTCATAAAATCTTACCATTGTACCATGATTTTTTCTTCATACTACCCTACACTTTGAACTATACTTACACTTGGATAAGTCTTTATATTTGTCCTCAGACCTGATGTTTGTTCTTTTCTTACTCCCTGATCAAAACCTGGTGTTGTCCTTATCTTCACACCTACAATAAAAAAATAATTAGTATTCCATGGAACTGACTTCCCCTTGGTTCCATCCTCATGCTTATTTCTATCCATACTGCCATGTCCTCTTTGTCTTATCTGCACTGTCCCATTAACTTTCCCTGTCACTATCTTGTCAGACTTTCCAATCACTGTACCTACAAGTTTCACTTGTTTTTCACCCTTATTCTCAACCAAAGGACACTCTATGGTCCCTACCAACACACTCTCTTTCTTTTTCACTATCAAATCACTTTTCAACCATGTTTTTTCTCTCACACTTGTTGTCCCTGCATCTTCAATGTTTGAAGCAACATTAGGATCTGCCTTTTTGTCTTTGCTCACAACACTTAGAGGTTCTTTTCTTCCACACATAATGGCCTTTGCTTTACCCTTGACATCTTCTACAACTAGAGTTAACACAAAATAAAAACCATCTTTTAGTATGGTGTTGGTATTCTCTCTACCATCATACATGGAACGCCTATCATATTGTGAAGGTCTACCTAGGAGTAGGTGACAATAGTCCATAGGTAGGATATCATAAACAACACTATAACTATAACCCCCAATTTGGAAATCAACAATTTCTCTCTCATTCACTAACAAATATTTTTCATCACTTAACCATGACACTTTACAAGGCAACTCATGAGGAATTTTTTTCAAATTCAACTTACTCACCATCTCACTAGACACCATGTTTTTAGTTGAGCCAGAATCAATGACAACTCTACATACCTTATTCTTGAATTTACATGTAGTTTTGAAGAGGCTCTTTCTTTGCAATGGTTCCACCACTTTGGCTTCCTTCAACACTGTCTTTCTCATCATCAACATTTCCCCTATTTCAAGAGCAACTCTTAAATTTGTTGAACTCGTGCTTTCACATTCCTGTTCTTGAACAAATTGTGCTCTCCTATCAATCCTCTTTTCACCACTTCATGAACTACCAACCCTCTCAGTACACTTCCATGAAGGATGACCAAATTCATTGCAAGTATAACATCTCCCTGCAAAATCATTAGAACTCCTACCAGCACTAAACCTTCCTCTACCTCTAAACCACCTCTAACATCAATACCTTGTTCTTTACCTTTATTTTCTCCTTCTTGATCTTCAAATGGCTGCTTTGGTGTAGAAATTACTCCTTCCTCTTGCACTAGTACCACTTCTTCCTCTCACTGATTTCTCTTGTCTCCTCTTAAGTTTTTCCTCCACCCTGATTGCTAATTGAAAACATTCTTCCATAGATTTGGGGTTAGCAACAACAAGTTCATCTTGTATATTGAATATCAAACCACCTAGATATCTAGCCACCTTTTAGCCTCATCCTCATCTCTTCTAGATCTTGTGCTTAGTTTGTAAAATTCATCAGTGTAGGCTTTAAAATCTAGTTCTTTTTGTTTCAAACCTTGTAACTGTTTATACAACTGAACTTCATAATATTTTGGAAGAAACTTACCCTTCAACTTTTGCACCATCTTGTCCCATGAAGTGATCCTTGATTTTCCTTGTTTTCTCCTCTTTGCTTGCTCATATTCCCACCATAGAAGAGCATGTCCCTTTAGCTTTGTTTTTTCCACCTTCACCATCTATTCTTCTAAAATATCTTCACTCTCAAAATAATTATACATAGCAGTAATCCAATTAAGCAATTCTTCTTCATTTAAATTACCACTATAAACATGAAGATCAACCTTTACCTTTATTGATTCACCTTTCACTGCTTTGAGCATCTTCACCATTCTCTGATCTTCAGGGTCCAGTTCTTCATCAACATCCTGATATTCTTCTTCATCTTATTCTGTTTCACTCTCTTCATTTACTTCTCTCATTTTCCTTGTCTCCAAGGCAACAAGCCTTGCCAAAATTGCATTATGAGATTCCAAAAGCTTGGCATGCTTCTCTTTCATATCTTGCAACTCTCTAGTAGCACCAACACCTTTCAGAGGCATCTTCACCAATCAACCTTCTTCTAGCCTACAAAAATCAAACAAATCACCAACAAAATATCTTGTTCCTAAAGCTCTTATACCACTTTGATGCAATACAGTGTGGTCAATTGATGCAGGAGCATCCAGGTGCATAGGAAATCAACATCAAACAAAGATAAATATTTTAATTTTGTATTTTCCTAAGGTTTGATAATTATTTAGTTGGAGTAATAAATTAAAATATTGGGCCAAAAATTGTAATAAATAATTGGTCTTTTATTTTAATTTTTGGAGTGGAGATAGTCTAGGTGGCAGTGTTGAACTTGAGCTTTAAAAAGGAAATCTTGGAATGGATTTTTGGGGAGTTATTTTTTAAAACTCAATTAAATCCTCATAAATTTTAATAATGGAGATCTTGAGTGCCCAAGTTGAGTTGGCAGTTGCTTTTCTAATTGGGTCCCTATTTTCTAGGAGTGGGAATCTTGCATGTTTGTTATTCTTCAAAACTTTGTTGGGAGTGGATTTTTAAGGTTGTTGGAGAAATAATGATTCTAAATATGAATTTAATCCATCATTCAAATTTGGGGCTTCCAAGTTGTGTTTGAAAGATTTTTCTAGTTCAGGGCCTATTTGTGAGGAGTGGGAAGACTAGTTGGACTACCAGTTTTAGCATATTGAGGAATGGATTTGGAAACTGATTTTTCTAGAGATTTAATGCATATTATAAAGGGATTTTAATTCCTTTTTCAGGTTGGGGTCGTGGCTTTTTGAAGGAGGCCAAAATTGGGGGTTAAGAAAGCTTGTTGGAGGGTTTTCATGGAGAAATTGAAGGGGAAATTTTTAGATTTTGGGGAAAGAATGAAGATTCGAGCATTGTTCTTGTTTGAAGGTTGAAATAAATCATTTTGTTGTAGGTGTAAGGAGTTATTTACAGCAGCATATTTGCTGGAAATTTATATTCCATATTCTACAGAGAGTTTTTGTTGAATGTTGCAGGTTAAAAGCTAGAGATGTTGAGAAAGGATAAATGATTTGAACAAAGAATTTCTAAAGCATGATTCTTAAGTGATCTTACTATTGTAGATCAGTTTATTCTCAGTTTTTTTTTATGCATATTTATCAGCCATGGAGGCTGCAATAATTGTATTTACAGATTTTTGAAGTATTTATGTTTCTTGTTGGTGATTTGAATGAACAAATAAAAAGTTTGTATTGCAGATTTTAAATCTGTTATGGGTAATTTGTTTAAGACTTTGATTTGTTTTAAGTGGGGGAGAATGTGTGTTTTTTTCCTCCTACTTCAGTGGTATCAGAGCAAAAGTTCTTGAGTCTGTAATAGAGCGTCGAACATGAGGTAGTTGCAGCAGGACCTATGAGTGTGGGTTGAAGCTAGCAAATCTTGAGAGTGAAGATCTTGTAAACAGATCGCCGAATGTGAGGCAGTTTACATGTGAAGAACCTGAGGGTTTTAAAAAAAAATTGTGTTGTTGAGGATTTGAGAAGCCTAGAAAATGGAAAGGAGAAAGGGAATTATCATTAGATGGATTCTAAGGATTCCCAGACTAGAGGTAATAAAAAGGAGATTCAGAGAAAGAGAAATGATAAGGTGCAACAAAAAATAAATGAATTGAGGGATGAGATTGAAAGGAGGAAACAAGAGGAGAGAAGATTTGAAGATAAGTTTTATCTTTCTAATGAGGTTTTGACTGCAGGAAAGAAAGAAGGAGTAATAGAATGTCATGCATGGGACATTGAGGAGGAAGAAGAGTATGAGCATGAAGAGATTGATGAAACTGAAGAGGGATGTTTATTGGAAGACATGCAGGATGAGACTACAGTGATTGCAGCAGTAGAAGAGAGTTCTTTAAAGAACACCTATGAAGTTGAGAAGGATGATTTACTCATTCAAATTGAAGGAGAATGGGATCAGATTATTGCAAGGGAAGAAAAAGTTGCAGCAGTGGAAGATACAAAGGAAAACTTCATTTTTGATCAATATTTTTATGAAGATGAATGTGATTATAATAAAGTTGCAGCCAAAGAAGTTGCAGCCAAAGAGTGTCCTTTGAAGGACATAGAAGAAAGTGAAGGGGATGATTTATTGATGCGAATGGAAGCAATTGAAAGAGAATGAGATGAGTTAATCTCAGGTGAGATGAATTTTGCAGGTAAAAGTGAGGTAAAATCAGATTTTAGTGTTTACTTTGATGACAATAAGAATGTAGAAATAGAGTATTTTATTGCAGCAGTAGATCAATTTGATGAAGTTAAATTGGGGAAGTGTAAAGTGAAGGTAAATAAAATTTTTTCTGGTAAATCTTTGTTAGAGAATAGTGGACATGAAGATGTTTTGATTTGTGACTATGATTCTTTGTTAGGAAGAATGGAGAATGAGTCTCTTGATAATGGTACTAATGTTGTTTTGAGTAAAAGAAATCAGATTGCAGAGATGTGTTTTACAAAAGGCATTGAAACAATACAATTTCATGAAGAAGACATGGTGGAAAGAGTGGGAGAAATTAAACCAACAATAGAGGGTAGAGGAGTAAAGATGAAAGAGGATAATTTTGTGAAGTTGCAGAAATTGGTGGACAAAGAAATACTAGTGGACAAAGAAGAGAGGTGGATCCAAGACAAGCATAGGTTCTATAAATATTTCTGAGTGCAGCTCATGAAATATTTCTTTTCTACCGTGGGTGTCTGATGCAGGAGCATCCGGGTGCATAGGAAATCAACATCAAACAAAGATAAATATTTTAATTTTGTATTTTCCTAAGGTTTGATAATTATTTAGTTGGAGTAATAAATTAAAATATTGGGCCAAAAATTGTAATAAATAATTGGTCTTTTATTTTAATTTTTGGAGTGGAGATAGTCTAGGTGGCAGTGTTGAACTTGAGCTTTAAAAAGGAAATCTTGGAATGGATTTTTTGGGGAGTTAATTTTTTTTTTAAACTCAATTAAACCCTCATAAATTTTAATAATGGAGATCTTGAGTGCCCAAGTTGAGTTGGCAGTTGCTTTTCTAATTGGGTCCCTATTTTCTAGGAGTGGGAATCTTGCATGTTTGTTATTCTTCAAAAATTTGTTGGGAGTGGATTTTTAAGGTTGTTGGAGAAATAATGATTCTAAATATGAATTTAATCCATCATTCAAATTTGGGGCTTCCAAGTTGTGTTTGAAAGATTTTTCTAGTTCAGGGCCTATTTGTGAGGAGTGGGAAGACTAGTTGGACTACCAGTTTTAGCATATTGAGGAATGGATTTGGAAACTGATTTTTCTAGAGATTTAATGCATATTATAAAGGGATTTTAATTCCTTTTTCAGGTTGGGGTCGTGGATTTTTGAAGGAGGCCAAAATTGGGGGTTAAGAAAGCTTGTTGGAGGGTTTTCATGGAGAAATTGAAGGGGAAATTTTTAGATTTTGGGGAAAGAATGAAGATTCGAGCATTGTTCTTGTTTGAAGGTTGAAATAAATCATTTTGTTGTAGGTGTAAGGAGTTATTTACAACAGCATATTTGCTGGAAATTTATATTCCATATTCTACAGAGAGTTTTTGTTGAATGTTGTAAGTTAAAAGCTAGAGATGTTGAGAAAGGATGCATGATTTGAACAAAGAATTTCTAAAGCATGATTCTTAAGTGATCTTACTATTTTAGATCAGTTTATTCTCAAATTTTTTTATGCATATTTATCAGCCATGGAGGCTGCAATAATTGTATTTATAGATTTTTGAAGTATTTATGTTTCTTGTTGGTGATTTGAATGAACAAATAAAAAGTTTGTATTGCAGATTTTAAATCTGTTATGGGTAATTTGTTTAAGACTTTGATTTGTTTTAAGTGGGGGAGAATGTGTGTTTTTTTCCTCCTACTTCATTAATACTCACAATCAGACTCAAAATGATCAAACTTCAACAAGACATCCACCCTCAAATCACCAATCACCCTACTTTCCAAAACAACTTGCAAGAGGCTTCTAGCCTTTAAAATTCAACAAATGGAGTTATATTTTAGAGAAGGTCGTACAATGGCCAACCAAACATCAAATAAGCTTTAACACAGATCCTAAAATAAAATCCCAAAAGATCCCACCAAGTTTCTTTGCACCATCATTAAGATTCAATAGACTGATCTACCAAAAGGCTACTAAATTAGCCCAAATTAACAAAGGAAGTCCTTCACCAACACCTTCCCTTCACTCAAATACATCAAATAGTCTTTATTCATGTGTTAAAACATCCAAATATCCAAATTTTTTTCCACTCCAAGGTTTCCATACCACTGATCTCACAAACCTTCATTCTCAATGCAAATACCAAGGGTTTTATAGAAACTCCTATCTCCCAGGCCCCTACAACAAATATAATGATTCAAACACCCCAAAAATAGTCTACACATACTCAATAAACCTTCACATAGACCATTCCATTAGAGATTCATCAAAACCATGCTTTAGTTACTCAATTTCTCATAAAATTAATGTTGCCTAGCCCTAGGGTATCACTTCCCAAGCACCAAAACACTTTATTATGAATCCAAACATCTATAGAAACCCAACATAACATGATACAGGCCATTCCTCTAAGAAAAAAGTCACCACAATAGGAGGAATGGCTTCAACATCAAATAAACTCCAAAATCATACCTTACTGGTCTGTATAGGAAGATCAAGAAATTTAGAAATTCCTTTCACAAAAACTAAAAAGGGACTCTCAAAATGATTGGAATTACAAGTTAAAACATATCAATACATCATAACATAAGTTTAAAATCAATGGGAACCTGTATGGACTCATACACAGTAGGAAAAGAGCAAAAAAACTCAGAAAATATGATGAAACTGTTTGAATGCTTATTGGAATTCTTCCCAAATTTGTTCAACAACATGAATTTGAGCCTTATGAGGCATTTTTATACATTTTAAAATCAAAAAAACCTTTCCCCAACATCTATAACTTATTTTTAAACTCTTAACCCCTTAACATTCCCTAATCTACTTTTTGACAATATTTCTTGTTATTGACAACATTACATTTTTTTCCAATTTTTGACAATTGAACTTCAATAACTCCTAAAGCCCCTAAATAAATTTCAAATGGTCTTTTAGAACTTATTTGACATTAATAAACTTTTAACATCCCCATACTAGCCTAGACTCATTCAAATTCATCATGACACTCTTTACCACATCAAATTGTGCATCATGGTTGCAGGTGCTCCTACACCAATTCATCTCTCCTTTTATGGATTGTTTTAGCTCAAGGTTTAATTACAAAAATGGGGTTGACCAAGGCAAACCCCTATTCCCTAACAATCAAAAAAATTCTTCTCTTGATGTGTGATTGCAGGTTCTAGATTGAAGATAAATTGGAGAACAAAAGTTGTGAAAGTTATAAAGTTGAAAAAGTTGTTATCTTTCTTGCAAGAACATGGAAAACTCTACAAAATTTATTTTTGACTTTCAGGAGCTGAACACCTAGGATCTGGGAGTGCATACATTGAAGAATACGACCTAGAAATTACTTTTCTAGAACCCTATTAGGGACCCATTCACCACTAGGAAAATGAGTCCTCAGTGAGGCTCAAAACAACACTTTTTCAAAAAGGTACGCATCATTTCAGCATCTGAAAACCTACCTTTTTGCTATTATAAAAGTTAGGTTTGTTTTTTGATTCTTATTTATGCATGATACCCCTCATAATTGAGTGAAACACTAAGTAAAATTAGGTGTACCAATTTGGTTAATCCCATTTGTGGTGCACCTCTTTTTCTATGTTTCATTTTGGTGAACTTGACCTTTTTGAACATCCTAATTTCCAATTTGGATTGCATTAAAACCCTAGATCTTTGTTTTCAATAGTTTTCATTAGGTTTGCATTACTTTCATTGTATTTAGGGTTCTTTCATTAGTGAACATTGCATTTAGGGTAAATTTGCATGCTTGATTAGATCTCAGTTTTTTTTGCATAGTGTTAACATTGACATCATCATTCCATCATTTAGATTCACATTGTGCATTAGATTTAGTCATGTTGTTCACCATTCAACCTTAGTCAACATTTCATTTAGAAGCCTAAAATCTAGAAAACCTATTACAGAATTGACTATTACAGATGCGAAATACAAAACACATCTAATCACTCAAAAATTGCACTTTTCAATATTAAAAAAACCTATACCAGGACCCATTCACCATAGGGTGAATGAGTCCCTATTAGGGATACTAGGGCAGCAAGTTTTCATAGTTCATAAGCTTCAATGTTAGATTAAGAGTTTCCTAGAAAAGCATACCAGGACCCATTCGCCACTGGGCGAATGAGTCCTTGGAGGCCTACAAAAACCAATTTTTTTGAGCTTTCTAGTGATTTTTTGTACTTCCTAGGCTTGCTGGTAACCTATAGTATCAATCTAGAAAGTTTTGGGAACTTCTATTTTATGCATCTAGGTTAAAATCATCCATTTAGTTTAGTCATTTTTGAATCATTCCAAAATCATTTCAGTAGCAAAATCATAAGATCTGAAAATGTTTACATTTCTAAAACTTTGCATAATATGGATAAAAGTACTTTTCA
>VDFB02016625.1:0-24458 GCA_007258455.2 Sequoia sempervirens | reverse complement strand
CCCAGGATCGATGAACTAACAAGACATCCATAATACCACTTTTTGTGATCATTTTGGTCATTATGAGTTTTTGGTTATGCCTTTTGGTTTGACTAATGCACCAGCCACATTTCAATCTTGTATGAATCACATATTCAATAAGCAACTACGGAAATTTTTGCTCGTGTTCTTTGATGACATACCCATATATAGTAAGACATGAGAAGATCATTTAAAGCACTTGGATGAAGTTTTGGGAATCGTAGAAGCACAACCCTTGTATGCCAAAGCATCTAAGTGTGAATTTGGTATGACCAAAATTCCATACTTGGGCCAAATCATTAATGCAAAGAGAGTTCAAATGCACCAAGAGAAGGTTCAAGCCATTCTACATTGGCCCCCCCCAAAGACCCTCACAGAATTATGTGGTTTCTATGGGTTGTGTAGTTACTATAGAAGGTTAGTTAAGGGGTATTCCCAACTTATGGCTCCCTTAACAAGTCTAACCAAGAAAGGAGCATTTAAATGGACAAATGAGGCACAGCAAGTATTTGATAAGTTGAAAGAGAACATGAGTACTTGTCCAGTTCTTTCCCTACCAAGTTTCAATCAACCTTTTGTAATGAATGTGACGCATCGGGAGAAGGAATTGGGGCAGTCTTAATGCAAAATGGGCATCCTATTGCTTTCAAAAGTAGGAAGTTGAAAGACAACAAAAGGTTATACTCTACATATGACAAGGAGATGCTTGCCATAATGCATGCATTGACCAAGTTTCAAAAATATCTAGTTGGTGGGAAGTTTGTAGTACAGACGAATCATAATAGTTTGAAATAATTCTTGGAGCAAAAAGACCTCAATGAACGACAACAAAAATGGGTTGGTAAAATCCAAGCATACAACTTTGATATTGAATATATAGAGGAAAGAGAAATGTGGTGGCCGATTGTAATGTTCCCTTCTCAGCAATAGTTCCATCTAATGACCGTTAGCCTATCTCGAAGGCCCGTAGGCTAGTCGAAGGAAAAATTAGGGTTTCCATTTTTCCAAGAGGTTCCTTCTAATTTTCAGGGGATTGTTTGTGGGAGTTTGGTAGAGGGAATTCTGGGTCTTTCTGGGTTTTCAAAGGGCTTTAGAATGGTATGACATGCATTTTCATCGGAGGACATTTTTGGACTTACTATTTTTAGTAAGTTACAACAGGTGTTCGGTTTGTGCTCTAACAGAGTTTGGAGTCACTACTTTTAGAAGTATGCTATTTTCATTAAGTGTTATTTTTGGCAGTGCATTTTGGGAGCAATTCATATTAAAATAATATTTATTATTTATTTATTTATGCTCAACTATTGTAAATTAGTGATAAGATCATCTCTCATCTTATCTAGAGTTTCTTTTTAGAAACTTCCTGTTTTTGTAAATTTTGTAAACTATTTATTGAGCACATTGCTCAATGTAAATAACATCGAATATTTTACCAATTACTTGCGTAATATGGTATTAGAGCTCAGGCAAATAAATTTTTCGAAAAATTTATAATTTCTTTTTGAAATTAATTTGTTTAAAAATTTTCAAAATAATTTTTGATTTTCTAAAAATTGAGCTGGATTTTGGGTGCCAAAATTTTTCTTAGAAGAAAAATTTTTCATGGAGGGTTTTCTGTCAAAATTTTTTTGTGGCTTTTCTCTTCTCTGGAAGCCACGATTATTCTTCACCTCTGGTCGTGTGGTTTTCTTGTGCAAGATTCGTGAATTTTTTGTGCAGACTAAAGGTCACGATTTATAGTTTTTGTGCCCGCGTTTTCTTCTTCCGTCTAACGCGACTTCTGTCTTTGATTTTCGTATGCACACTAGCCCATTCTGCAGCTCACGCGATCCGCGTTTTGCTTCAGCTGCAGGCATCTCATTTCTTGGGCACGAACTTGTTCTCTGAGTGGCGACGAAGGAAGAAGAATAGATCGTGTCAGCTTCCAACCACGATTTTTCCCTGAAGAAAGTCGTTTTTTTGGACCCATATTTGACGCGATTTTGCAAAAGTTTGTGGTCGCGTTTTCTTTTTGGAACCAGGTTGCATTTTCTCTCAGTCTCTTGGCACGATTTTGGTACCTTTCTTAGCTGCATTTTTTCCTAAAGGGTTGAGTCGACATCTAGTTCTTTGAGGCTATAGATTTCTGACAGATTTCAGATTTTTCTGGAGCTTCTGGTGTTTATTCTTGGCGGCCTAAGGTTCTGAAATTTTCATCTAGGGTTTTGACCCTCCAATTCAAGACGAAAAAAAATTTCGATTGCAGATTCTTGGTGGGTTTTTCAAGATCTCAACTGGGTTGGTCTCCAATTTTTCTGGGTGCCTCGTTTTTGTGCTTCAAAAAAAGTGAAGATGGCCAATTTGAACAACATTATGTTAGAGGGCAATCAGCGATTCAATGGCAAAAATTATAACACTTGGAAGCAGTGGATGATGACCATCTTTGAATACCGCTGCCTTGATCAAATGATCCTCGGCAATGTTACTCGTCCCACAACGGCGAGTAAGGATCAGGAGAAGTTTGATGAGCAAAATTGTGAAGCGGTGATGCTTATTAAGCTTTCGATTACTGATGATCAACTCCCTCAGATTCTGCCTAGAAAATCAGCAAAGGAGATTTGGGATCATTTGAAGGGTTTGCATGAGACTTCCAACAAAAGCCATGCGTTTTTTCTTGAAAAATATGTTGTTTTCTATCATGATGGATGAGAAGACAACTTTGCAAGCGCACTTGAACAAAATCCAGGAGATTTGAGATCAATTGGAGGCTATTGGTCAAAAAATGTAGTAATACATGGTCGTGATCACTCTGAAGAGCCTACCTAAGTCCTATAAACATTTCATAGAGACTCTCAACATTACGTCTACTAATGTTGACCTGAAGTTTCCGGAGCTTTGCACTATCCCTTTGCAGCAGGATCGCTAGAAACAACAATTTGGTAGCAATGCATCCTTATCCTCTACAGAACAAGCCTTTGCAGCTAAAACCCAGTCCAAGAACAAAAGGAAAGGTCAACCTTCACAGCAGAAAGGTTCAAGTCAAACCCCAACCAGCCCTAAGAAGAAGAATATTCAATGCAACTATTGCCACAAGTATGGACACATCAAGAAGGATTGTCGTGCATGTTTGGCTTCTGAACAAAAGAAGCAAGGAGGGTCTCAGCAGAAAGCGAATGTCGTTGAGCACTCTGAGTAGAAGGAATCTGCCTTTTATGCATTCATGGCAAAGAGGCCTGTAGACCATGTAAAATCCTCTGCTTGGCACATTGATTCAGGTGCCTCGCGTCATTTCACTCATCGGCGTGACTAGTTCACAAACTTTTCTCCATGCATTGACTCAGTTATTTTTGGAGGAGGCAAAGAATACACAATTGTCAATACTGGCACTGTTCAGGTTCAGTCTGGCGAGAGGAATATCATATTCCTCAATGTATATTACGTACCTGATATGGAGCTCAACCTTCTCTCAGTCAGTCAAGTCATGTGGCATTCTCCTCAGATGGATGTAGTGTTCAATGTTCACAAATGTTCTATTGTTGATCGGGAGACTCACACAACGGTGGCCATTGGTATTGAGGATCATGGCCTCTACAAGCTTGTGGACACAGGTGATTTTTTGGAGCTAGCCATGGCAGCCAGAAACTCTGTTGTCACCAGTCTTTGGCACCAGCGGTATGGGCACTTGAATGTGCACTAACTCTCTCAACTTGCTCGAGAGGGACTTGTAGTTGGTCTACCTGACATTCAGACTCAGCATCATGGCATTTGTGGTTCTTGTCAGGCCGGGAAACAGCATCGGACACCATTCATGGATGGAGACTCTTGGTGAGCTTCTAAGGTACTGCAATTAGTTCATGTTGATATTTGTGGGCCTATGTCTACTCCTTCTGTAATTGGGTGCAAGTATTTTCTACTTTTTTTTTATGATTTCAGTAGGAAAATGTGGGTGTACTTTCTTAAGTAGAAATCAAAAGTGTTTAATGTATTTCAGAAGTTTAAGGCCTTGGTAGAAAAAGAGTTCGGTTCTTGTATAATAACTCTTAGGTCAAATAATGGGGAATTCTATTCTAGTGCATTCTCCAACTTCTGTGATACACATAGGATTAAACGTCAGTTAACCACACCCTACACTTCTCAGCAAAACGGTATTGTAGAGCGGCTCCATCAGACTCTTAACTTGTATGTCAAACAAACTAGTAGTGATATACTTATTGTTGTTGTCTATGTAGACGACCTGATCATTACTGGCAGCTCGGCACATTTGATTGATGAGATCAAACAAGATTTGTGCAGCACATTTGACATGACAAATTTGGGACTTTTGCATTACTATCTAGGTTTTGAGGTTTGGCAGACTGAGACCTCAATTTTGCAATGAGCTACATTTCACGCCTCATGACAACCCCCAAGGTTGATCATTGGGTAGCAGCGAAGTGTGTGTTGCGTTATGTGAAGGGCACTTCTGACTATGGACTCTTGTACACTCGGAGTCACGATCCTCGACTCAATGGTTTCACAGACTCAAATTGGGCAGGTTTGATTGGTGACAGGAGATCAACATCTAGGTATGTGTTCAGTTTGGGATCTGATGCAATCACATGGACTAGTAAGAAGCAGCAAGCAGTGGCTCTCTCCTTGACAGAAGCAGAGTATCGAGGAGCAGTTAAAGCAGCATGTGAGGCAGTTTGGCTTACGGATATGCAAATATCTCAAGCAGGTCTGACTCTCTTGTTCTGTGATAATCAGGGAGTTCTCAAACTTGCCAAGAATCCGGTCTTCCATGAAAGAACCAAGCATGTGGAAACACATTGTTATTTCATTCGGAAGTTAGTTGAAGATGGATCAGTTCAGTTGTTGTATGTTCCGACAGAAGAGCAAATAGCAGACATTCTCACCAAGTCGCTCAGTCTAGATAAATTTGTAAAATTCAAGGCGCATCTTGGTGTAGTTGATAGATTGAGCATTAAGGGAGGGTATTAAAATAATATTTATTATTTATTTATTAATGCTCAACCATTGTAAATTAGTGATAAGATCGTCTCTGATCTTATCTAGAGTTTCCTTTTAGAAACTTTCTATTTTTGTAAATTTTGTAAACTATTTATTGAGCACATTGCTCAATGTAAATAACATCGAATATTTTACCAATTACTTGCGTAATAATTCAGCACTCAGTGTCTATTTCTGGCAGGGCAGTATATGCAAAAGTGTCTCCAACTTTCTTGGAGCCTGTTTTAGAATGTGGCAACTTAAGTTATGTTTTAATATTATGCTTTTTGGCCCCCAACGCCTAGACACATGACTTTAAGTTGTTTTTAACTTTTGTTATTTCATGAGGTCATCCAACTTGAGAAATATTTGCTTTGATAAAGTTAAAATTGCTAAGTATTATTTGGGCGCCTATTGGTGTACGTTTTATCATCCACCGAACACACAAAATAAAATGTCCAGAGACACTCTATCCTCTCTTGAAAAACCACCGCGTATGCTAAGATTGCGAGAAGATCATATGGCGATTCCAAGGTTTCTTTTGTCGGGTCTCGACGTGTGGATAAGCTCAATGGGCGTTGTGATTTGTTGGTAATAAACAAGGGGACTTACGTTAAAGAACTTTTCACAAGTTTGGGACTTAGGCGGATTTATCATTAAAAGGCTTCCCAATTAGGACTTCAATTTGGATCTCAAAAAATAACAAAAAGGATAAGGGTTCAGGGGAATCTATTCTACGCCTAAGAACTTAAGAGACAGTAAGGACTCGATGAAGGGGATAAACCACACTTTGTTTCGCCTCCTACTGGACAACATACACAAAATGGGTGCAATCTTCAAGGGATGTGATAATAATTTTCAAACCTCGAATGAGGCTGAAGTTAAGCTTCCACAATTATGAGCTCAGGCTAACTTTACACATCGAATTCAAATCATCCATTCGAAGAAAGTATGAGCAATACTTCACCATTGAATCGATACGATCAATCTCTCATTCACTTAACCAATACTCAAAGCAAATTCTACTTAATCTAATGCTAACTTTAATCTATGGCGGAAGAAGATATGCAACCTCGCTTACTATTTGACAATAAAAGTTATTCAAAGCAAATCATGCATAAGAGCTTTTATTATTCGAAATAGTCTCAATGTGACAATCTCATACTCTGTCTCCACACTTTACAAATGAGGGGGCAAGCTCAATTTATAGGCACCCCAATTACAATTCAATGGCCAAGATTGATTTCAAATCAACGTCAGGACATAAAATAAACCCTAATTAGGGTTTGTCACTTTTGGACCAATGAGAAATTTTCATTTGAGGACACTCTTGTCCTTTTACTAAATATAAACCAACAATAAAATAGAAAGTTGTTGCATGTTGATTCGGAACAATTTGATTGGTTGGAAGATGACGAGGCGCCACCTTAGCGTGCTGGATGCCTTCCTTGGTTGCTTCGTTTTTCTTCCACGCGCTTGCCTTAGAATATTTTCCTTGTCGATGACTCTATCCATTGTGCTTGTTCCTTCCTAGCTTTGATCTTGGATTCCTTTTGAGACTTTGATTTCTTCTTCTTGCCTGTACTAGAATCTTTGAGGTCTGGAAGTCTCCCCTTGGAGCGAGTGTCTGGACTTGAAGTTGGTTGCTTTGAACTTCCTCCTGCTTGAACTGGGTTGATGTTATTCCTTTGGATTTCCCCTTTGAATTCTCCAATTTGTGCCGAGAAATTGTCTAAGTATGAAGATCTATTTGGAAAACTCTTCTTGTCACCATCCGATTTTGATTGGAAGCTTGTTTTTAATTCTTCAGGAGATGAAATCCCTCAAGAAGTCTTGATTGCTTCTTTCAAGTGTCTAGAATTTGGAGAAAAATGCCTCTGTGCTTTCGCTACAATGGAGGAAATTGGAATTTCCTCTGTGAATTATTTCCCAGACTTAGCCAAATTTTGGCTATTCAGGCTCATTTTGTAACATCTTCATCTGGACCACTCAACACTTAGCCAAGATTTTGGCTATCTCCATGCTCGAACGAACTTTTCTTGTGGATTTGCCTTCAATTCTGAATTTGGCTTGTGCTATGCAGGACAAATTCCATCTCTAGACAAGGATTTTATTCATTTCCTTTTTTACTCCTCTCCATCCTTCCTGTTTTCCGTCCAACACTTAGTGAATTATTCTCCCCAAGGTATCAACACAGCCAATTTTTTGAGTTTTAGCTAATTTTCTCATCCTCTCCTTGGGCAGACTTCACATGAGCTTGGACGTTTTTCTTCAATCAAAGTCGGACTTCATGATGCTCAAGACTTTTTCTTATCCAGGTCAGACCTTATTTTGCCTTGAACATGCCTTACAAAGGTTTGGACATGCTATGCTTAGGCAAGGTTGGACTTTCTCATGCTTGTCCCATCCTTTTTCCCTCACTCCATTTGGCTTGAAGCAGACTTGCCACCATTCCACGCCATTGCTTCTTCTTTGAAGATTCGCCTCATGTCGTCATCCACCTGCAAGAAATAAAATAAACAAATTCAGATTTTCTCTTTCCTGAATTCTAGCTCCGAAGTTAAATTTTTAACACTCTCTCCTGAAGTCACAGTGAATTTTGTGTCAAATTTATCATTTCAAAGCGAATTTCGTACTCTCTTTGCAATTTTCATCTTGGCACGGGCATTTTTATATTTAATTCTCCATTTTAATCTCTCGAAGTCGGAATCCTCACTGATTTGACATACTCTCTCTCTAGAAGTCAAACTCTTTGAGACTTGTTTTATTTATTTTATCAAGGCAAACTTTCAAGACTTTTGTCATTTATTTTTTATCCAATCTCCTCTTCATTTTCTTTGGCCAAAAGTTTATTTTCCAATTTTATTCCCCATTTCGTCTAGCCAAGCCAAAATTTTAGCCATTCCGTCGATAAATGTTATGCCAGATCCCTATTTTCTTCTGCCATGGCAAATTTTAAATTGCACTGAGCACATTTTCTTCTGTCAAAGTCAAATTTTTTCTTGCTCAGTCGAATTTTTCTAGGCAAAATCCATGTCTGGATGTCTTTATTAAGCAAATTTCCTTGACACTTGACAAATTCTTATTCCTTCTGGCCAAAGGCGATCTTTCTTTTCCCCTTGTCTTGTGCATTTTTCTCTGGCCAAAGTTATCAATTTTTATGATATTTTCTCCAGACACCCACACTTAGGCCATTTTATTTCTCTTTCACTTTTGTGCTAGGCACACTTCACTTTTTTCTTTGCCTTGGCCTAGGTGGATTTCCCAAAGTCTTTCTACTTCCAGCACCTTGGCTCTTGTCCTTTCAACCAGCGAACTTCAACTTCAAAGGTCATGATATTCTAGCCCAAAACTTTAACCCTATCCTTGGTCTCTGTTTACTTAGGACAAATTCTTTTAGAATTCTCCTTGGCTAGGCACCCCAAACACTGGTGCAACCAGGGACTTTCTCCCTTTACAGACCTCCCATTAATTCTGGACAAGGCACAAGGTGAGACTTCTAAAGGTCTGACACCATCCCTCGGAATATGGTCTCCAAAGATTTTGAAATTCAAGCTCAACACTTTATCCTTTGGAAATGATTCTCCACCTTTTTAGGCCCTTACACTTAGGCAAATTTTCGAAATTTTCCTTACTAGGCACCAATACTTAGTGAAATTTTTGATTTTTTTTACCTCCCATGTGCCTAGGCTGACTTCTTTCCAACCTATCTCGCCAAGTCAAGGGATCTTCCAAAGGGTCTTTGAACATGCTTCCTCATAGTCATGGACTTTGAGCATGCCTTGCCAAAGTCGGTGACTTAGGATAGTTCTGAGACATCCTCCCAGGTGTCATGGATTCTCTCCACCACCTGCTAACCTCTTTAGTGCCCAAGCACTGCGTACTCTGCACACCTTCCTTCCTTCCTCGGCCCCACATTTCAAGGACCATCCTCCCTTATGCTAAATTCTTCACTTACCAGATTCTTCGCACCTTAATTTCTTTGAGCTGATTGCTGATTTTGCTTCCAGACCAATCTATTCCTGAATGATTTTTCCAGAATTTACCGTTTTCGGTCTGATTTTCATGCTTTTCCAGATTTTTCATGCTTTACTTTCGCTTTCCAGATTCTTCTCAATGATTCTTTCAATTTCTCTCTTTGATTTCTCCAGATTTTCATTTTTTTGAACTTTCCTGAGGATTTTTGGAATTCGAGATCTTTCCAAATACAGAACCCTTCCAAAATAGTTCCTATTCAAAAATGAAAGAAACCATAAAAAAGAGGAAACCTGCTTTGGTCCAAAATGCCAAAATGAGTGCTTAAAAATTTCCAAAAAGTAGGAAGTTCCCTTAAAATTGGCCGGACCCATGCATTTACCTCGCTTTCTCGGCTCAAGCGCTTCCATGACGCTTCTATGCGTTTATTCAAGCACGGATTCTTGACTTGGTCTCAAAATGACCGTAAAAGATCGACTTGGGAACTTCAAACATTAATCTCACGGTAAAAAGACACATAAGGCAACGACCAGAGGGCAAAAGCTTAAAATTAGTGGGGTCCCCATTTGCAATGGGGCGATGTGTGAAATGGTCACAACAGTGCCCAAGTCAAGTCAAATGCAAATTAAAAGATTATTTTAATCTCCTTTTGGGCATTTCTTTTGGAGGGAAAAGGTAATTCAAATTTTTGGGTTGGAAAGCTATATATACAGGGCCTTGCCTCTTCATTTGGTATCCATTATTCATCAAATAACGAAATGTTTCTAGATTTTATCCAGACACTTGCTTCGAGGTTGGAATACCTCCTAGCCTTTCTCAGTTTCGGGCTTGCAAGACAGCTCCTAGCTAATTGTTGGTGCTCCTTCATCTTCAAAGGGTGCAAATGAGCTTCAATAAAGATGGCTTCTTTTGATGTTTTCTGATTTTGGTGTGGTAGTGAGTTTTCTTTTAGTTTGTGCCCATTTTGGTGTGTTTCCTTCAGTTTTCATGTTGTTGGTTTGAGTGTGGTTGTAGCACATTTTTACTTTACATCTTTCTAAGGGTGGAGCAATTTTTGTGGGTATGGACTCATTGGATTCCTCATACTTGGGTGCCCTTGTGCTCCTGTTTTGGTGATTTTTGAAAGTGTAGCTGATTTTTGCTTGAGGTCGCCCTTCTCAAGGTGGTCTTACCACTTATTAATTATGCCTTGGGATCTGTGCAAAGCGAAAATAATAAGTCCTATTTGGAGTAGTTTTGCTATTGGAGATTGGACACCTAGCCCCTAGGCATCTTTTGCTTCCAATTTGGCTTTGTTTAGAGGAGCTTTGACAAAGATACGAGCATTTCGGCGGATCCCAAGGTTGCTGGTCAAAAAATCGGAATGCTGCAATTCTGTATCAGACCTAGTATTTTCAATATTTCACCTTATTCTCTTGATGCTCATCTTTGTATTGGATATGAAGATCATTGTCTAACATTTGGGCTTTCAAGTTGCTATATTTCCTCAATTTCATTGTAAGAACTTTCAATATTGTAATGTTGTTTCAGTAGTACTGATCAGCTCTTTCATTTTTGCTCTTAATTTCATTGAGGCTGGCTTGCCGCCTTGTTGCTTTGCTTTGTTACCCACTGAAAAGTGGAAGAAGTTGGCTTACCACCTAAGCATTTAACTTTACATTTACTTTCCTTGTAGCCCGTTGAAAAGTGGGAGGCTAGCTTGTTGCCTAAGTACTTTCATTTTCTATATTGGTCGGCTTGCCGCCAATATCATTTCATTTCTAGCTTTCTCAGTTATAACTAACAAATCCCCTTACACTGTATGCTCTCACCTTGCCCACTCCAGGAACTGGGTGATCAAAAAGTGAAGGGTTGCCTCCAAATTTATAATCTTTCATTTGAGCTAACGTTAACAAGTAAAGTTTGTGTTGAAAAATTAAAAAAAAATAAGGGGGATATTACAGTGGTATCAAAGTTGGTCATCCTGTCACCCTGTTTTTCAGCGATCAATTTGTCAGATGAGTGATAGAGAAACTAGATATTACAATAGAGAGTTGAAGAGATAACAGTTTCAGACCTCACCAGTTCCGGAAGAGGATACTTTTTCAGAGGTTCTAAGGAGCTGTGATATTGCAATTGAGACCATGGTGGATAGGGAGAAGGTTCCAGCCCGTGAGGAAGATAGGGATGCTAGAACTAAGAGGAAGTTTGATATCATGTTGGACATGATGTCTCAATTGCTAGCAAAGATGAATCAACAAGTTACTCCGGTGTAGCAGAACCTAGAGCCTGAAAACAGTAGCTTTAATACAAATCCAAGAGGGAGACCTATTGGTCAACATGTTGAGGTGACTAGGGGATCAACCTCTAGACCTCTTATTCCTACCTTTACACCAAGGGAGGAACCACCTGCTGAGTCGAAAGTACCCATGCCAGATGAAGTGAGGAATCTACATGGAATATGTTTCCCTTCTTGTTGAGATCTGTGAGATTTTGTCATTGGATTAGTACATGAACCAAAAGAAGAGGACGTGGAAGAGTTGAGAATCATGCTCCTACACCTCCAAGAGATTTCCAACAAGCTCTTGGGAAGGTGACCTTGGCTCACTTCGATGGAAGTGATACGTGTTCAACGAGATCATGGGTCCATAAGCTTGACAACTACCTCTCACTAAGAGCAATGCCAAAAGAAGATGCCATCAAGTTTGCTACCTTGCATTTGGATGGGGCTGCCCATGAGTGGTGGTAACATGGTTTGGTCACTCTTGGCCATAACCTTATTCGTACCTATGAGGAGTTTACCAACAAACTCATTGAGAGGTTTGATACCAAGGATCCTAAGATCAAGTTTCATGAGCTTGCACAATTAAAATAACATGGTTCACTTGATTCATACATTGCAGATTTCCAGAGGCTTTTCGTGATGGTGCCCAACATCACTGAAAGAAGGCTTGTAGTCTTGTTTTTTGAAGGACTAATGGAACCATTGAAAGGGAAGGTGAAAGCATTTGATCCACCAACTCTTGATGAAGCAAATCAAGAAATCTAGAAGCATGGACTTGGCTGCCCCAAGGCCAAAATTTCAATCTAGGACTTTTGCTCACAAAAAAGACGAGAAACATTCTTCAAATCAGACCAAAACGTTTCATTCTAAGATGGATGATGAACTTCGTGAAGAGCTCTGAAGGAAGAAATTATGTTACACTTGCATAGAACCATGGAGAAAGAATCATAAGTGCTTTGGAAGAGGCCATTCCCATCACATGGAGGCATATTCTGATTCTGGATCAGAATCTGATATATCAGAACAGCAGTCTGATTCTACAGACAGCGATGAAGAAAAAGCTCTAGAAGTGATGGATAAGGACCAAGGAAGTGGGGGTGCATTTGCCCAACTTTCTAGCTTTCAAAAAATTGAGTCTTTCGGGGTCCGTGGAGTGCTTGGAGGGCAGCGAATCGTTGCTCTAATTGACATTGGAGCAACACATAATTTCATTTACGAAGAGGTGGTTGCAAAGAGAGGCCTTAAAACAGAAGAGTTTTAAGGTTTTAAGGCAATGGTGGTTGATGGTTTTACTATGTCTTGTAACCGAAAGATCTCCAATATGTCTATGCAGTTGGGTAACTACAAAGTCAAGGATGACTTCTATGTGGTTGGCATTGGGGATACTGATGCAGTGCTTGGCATACAATGGCTGCAATCTCTTGGAGGGATCACTTTGAATCTGCAGACTATGGAATTGAAGCTCACCATAGATGGGAAGAAGGTAGTGTTAAGAGGGATGTCAAATGGAGGCCCTTGCATTGTGTCTTTCAAGAGGATGGAAAGGCTGATGCGTCATGATCAAGTTGAATGGGCAGCAGAGTGCTTGATCTTGTCATCTAATTCTATGGAAGATAAGAGACACTACCATCCAAATATTAAGTCCTTGATCACCAAGAAGAGTAAGGTGTTTGGCAGTATACCACCTGAGAGACCTCTTGAAAGGGGGACTAAGCATGTCATAGAGCTCGAAGAAGGAGCCAAACCAGTCATTACTACCCCATACCGGTATCCGAAGAAGCAAAAAGATGAGATAGAGAAGACTATCTAAGAACTCTTGGACATGGGTCACATTTGTGTTGGAAATGTTGTCATTGATATCAAGCACGTAAAGAAGACAAATGTCCTAGACAAACCATCATTGATGTCAAAGTGAATAGATGAGATGTTTGGATGGTGTCATGGATGTCAAATGGATTGGCCAAAGGCCACTAATGATTACTTAAGCATGCTAGCTGACCTCCTTATATTAGCATCCAAATGAAGTAGTATTTCATGTCTAAAAGTGTTCATCATTTATGGAAGAGGACGAACTCTATAATAGCCAACCATTATTGGTGCCCAAGACTAAGGCATGTATATATACTAATCACCTATAGTAAGGTGTGTGAAGATATCAACAATTGCAGCAATTATATCAGAAAATACAATAAAAGGAGCAGCAGCAATATTGATTTTATGAGGAGAAGCTACTAATATTTAAAGGAGAAAAGAAGTCAGCGATTGATATTCAGAAATATTAATAGTCATAAAGCATCGATCTTTTTAAGGATGATCCATATTATTTTAAAAAGGGCACATAAAGACAAATTCAGAAAAAGACAAAATAAAGAAAAATCAAATTAAAAATAAGACAAAAGAAAAGTGAAGCAACTTTTCAATAAGAGATACGATTTTTTTCTGAAGTTAAGCACTTCATCAAATGGTGCGATTTGGAATGTTTTCATATAAGACAAAAATCTTGTATTAAAAAGGTAAGAAGGCAGCGATTAAAATATGTGAAGGGCAGATAAGACAAAATTGTTATTTATGAAGAGTTGTGTATGTTTGATGGGTGATATCCATTAAGAAAAGGTATGTCTATTGCCTTCAATTGAGAAGATATATAAGATATGACTTTTGAGAATTAGAAATAAATGAATTCAATGAAATATTTTCTGAGTGTGAGGATTAAAAGAATTCAATGAAGATTTTCTGAGTATAGAGAAGAGGAAGAGCAGCACTATGAAGTGCAGATCAGATTTATTCTAAGAAGTATATGAGTGGTGTGAGTACATGGAAGTGAAAGATCTTTGAAGTGAGATGTGAAGTTAAAAAGAAAAATCATATATACAACAGCAGGTATGTAAGTGGATGGGTGTGTAAAATCAGAACAGCAGAGTAGTGTGTGTAAGAATGATTATGTGAAAAGAGGTGCAGAAGTATACATTATTTGTGTGAGCTTTAAAGAGGCATCTTACAGCACAAGGAGGAGTTAAGTAAAAGACAGATTTATGAAGATCATGTTGCAGATCTAAGTAAATAAGAATGTAGTCAATGAATGATTTTTAAGCATTGTATGAAGGAACTATAAGGCAAACTTATGTAGAACATAAGAGAAGACCTATGAAGCATATTGCAGAAGTCTTTTAAAAGAGATGAACAAGCAGACTTGATAGAGTAATTGATTTGGATCAGAATTGTGAAAAAGAAAGTACGTATATATGATCAGTTTGTAAAGGAAAGAGTACATTACTTGGATCAGACTTGTGAAGAAGATCATCATCTATTGCAGGGGTAAGACACAAAAAGATAGAATGTATGTGTTGAGCAGATTTGAATGAAGAGAATATAAGAGGCAAATTTGTAAGAAGAGAATATAAGAGGCAGGTTTGTATGTGAAAGAAAAGTGAGTTTATCATATGCTGATTTAATTCATGAGGAAGAGTGGTATTAAATGAAGAAGATCATAGCAGATCTATAAGAAGGATATTTGAGCAGAATTGTCCATCATCCGTTGAAGAAGCAACATTAAAAGTGGAACACTATTCTTGAAATTAGTATCTTTTGCTAAGTTGGTGCTTGGCAAGTAGGAGTTTGGTGCTCCTTGTAGGTTGGTGCCTACTAAATCAGAGATAGGAGTTGATGCTCCTTGTGGGTTGGTGCCTACTAAAGTGTGAGAGTTGGTGATTCAAGTAGGTTGGTGCCTACATTCATTGTAATACTTATATAATTCATAAAGTACATTATTTGTACCGTGGTTTTCTCCCATAAGGGTTTCCATGTAAAATCTTGGTGTCAACTTGTTCATATTGTTATATTCTTGCATGGTTGATATTGTGTTAGAGTTTAAAGTGGGTAAAGTTGAAAGGGTAAAAATTTGTTAATATACTGATTCACCCCCCCGCCCTCTTAGTATATTTTGCGCTCTTCAATTTGCCCAAGCAAGAGTCCCTTTGCTTTTGTAGTTGTTTTGGTCAAGAAGAAGGATGGCACTATGCGCATGTGCGTAGATTATCATGCCTTGAATCAAAAGACGATCAAAAACCGGTATCCCATACCCAGGATTGATGAGCTACATGGAGCTGTGTACTTTTCCAAGATTGATCTCAGATTGAGCTACCATCAAATCAGGATGAGGGAATCGGATATAGAGAAGACTGCTTTCAAATGTCATTTTGGGCATTTCAAGTTTCTAGTCATGCCCTTTGGGTTGACTAATGCACCAACTACCTTCTAGTCCTGTATGAACAGGATATTTCAAAAGCAGTTGAGGAAGTTTGTGCTTATCTTCTTCAATGACATCCTCATCTTCAGTAAGACATAGGAAGAGCATCTCAAGCACCTGGAGGAAGTCCTTAGCATCTTGGAATCTAAGTTATTGTTTGCTAAGGAGTCCAAATGTGAATTTGGAATGATTGAGCTGCTTTACCTTGGCCATGTGATCAGCTCTAAGGGAGTTAGTGTTGACCCAAAGAAGATTAAGGCTAACTTGGATTGGCCTCCTCAGAAGAACATATCACAGTGGAAGGGTTTTCTGGGACTTTGTGGATTTTATAGGAGGTTCGTGAAGGGATATTCTTGGATGCCTTCCCCTCTTACCGATCTCACCAAAAAGGAGGCATTTTCATGGTCAGAGAAAGCACAAGTGGTATTTGATAGATTCAAGCAGCTCATGAGTTCATGTCCGATGTTGGCCATACCTGACTTCTCTAAGCCATTTGAGTTGCAGTGTGATGCTTCAGTGGAAGGAGTTGGGGCTGTCCTAATGCAAGAAAAACATCCTATTGTCTTCGAGAGCAAAAAATTGATGGGTGTTGAGAGGACTTAATCTATGACAAGGAGATGCTTGCAATCATGTATGCGTTGGCCAAGTTCAGGCAGTACTTGGTTGGGAGCAAGTTCGTAGTTAAGACTGATCATAAGTCTTAAACATTTCTATATAGGAGCGAATTTGCACCCCTTACGCAAATTCCCCTTTCACACACCCTCACCTTAGAAAATCAAATCCGAAGGCGAAATTCCACATCACCCAACTACCTTCCATCCACTTGGCATCTGTCCTTTGTGTCGGTGAGAGAATATTTGTAAGGAACGAATGCACGGCACACGGACGTCTATGCAACGCGCTACCGTCCCTAACGGATTCCTAAAGTTGGCAGAGGCGTTACACACCCGATTGGGGTCGAATTGTAACGTCCCTCTTCAACCAACTGACCCAAAAATGGCAGATTCTTCCTCATTCTTCCTTCAAATTCATCCATTCTCACTTCATTTGCTCTCTGGACGTTCATTCATTTCACTCTTTCACTCTCAAGCAACATTCTAGCACTTCCATTGTGAACATTGCAGCAACAGCAACACTCCATCAACTCCACATTGCAAGTGTGAGGCAAACCATAGAAGCGCGGGCTTGGAGTCTTGCGAGACCTCCCTTCATCACAGTTGCGGCTGTGGTGTCTTTGCCAAGTCCATATTCTCCTCCATTGGCCAGTGAGCTTTTGGGTGGAGGTGGTAACGTTTCACTCCTCTCCTTTGTGATTTGATAGAAGCAGCATAATATTATTTGTAGTGTTCTTTTCTATTTCTTCTTTCCTTTATCACATATTCTACTTCATTGTTTTCTGGCTGTCCATGGAGGTGGAAACACCAAAACGGGGGTTTGATTGAGGCAAGCCCCTATACAGCCCCAACAATTTTCCCTCTTGCTTGTGTGTAGGTGAACGTGCACGTGGAGCTAGTTGGCAAATAGGCACTTTTGTGAGATCATCTTCGTCACCCTAGTTCTTATTTACTTGCTTTATCATTTTAGTATCTATTTCCTATACTTTCTCATTCTGTATTTACCATCTAGATTAACTAGCTAGGCCGTTAGTAGGTTTTTCAGCAGTTTCTATTGCACTTGTTTTTTGGCCATACAAACGCCAGCACGCCAAAGAGACGTCAGCGCACCGCACTGTCATCCCAGAACCGCTCTCGAGTCTCCATGACCTAGAGCCTTGACGTGGTTGGTCCCCCTCTTACATTTTTGGTGAACCCGACGTGAACCAACGTCTACCCATCCGTCGGTGTTGAGAGTTTTCCCTTGTACCTTGTGATCATTGTAACCCTAAGTGTTGTGAAGGTTTATGAGCATCACAACCCAGTCCATGACTTTCGGGTACATTGTTAGGAGAAGTGTGCGACACCTTCTGATGGAGAAGACGAAGGTCACTACTAGTTTCTCTACAAGCCTTTTTGCAATATCTGTCATTGGTCTGTCTACCCAGGAGCAAGTGTTGAGGGGCAAGGTAGGATTCTTCGATGAGACCAACCACATCCCCACTCCTCCTACATCTCCAACACCATCATCAGTAGACGAGCACGAAGCTATTCACATTCCTTCAGAATATATCTCTACCCTTAGCAAAGGGCTAGGTGACTTGGATAATCACCTGGAAAAGGATCCGAAGTTGGCTAGAGCTGCTCGGGTTATTAGTGAGATAAAGTATATGGTGGGAAAAGACCGAATAGGCATAGAACTCCTAGCTAGTCTCTCTAGTCCGACTGAAGCGTGTGCCCTTCCAAACAACACTTACATTATACAAGGCACCGCTTTCAAAGAACATGGGAGACAGTTAGGAATGTCGATGCCTTCCACGTCTGTGTATATGGCCGACACAGTCCCATCGATCAACGTCTCCTCTGCCTCCGAGAGATCTGAAAGTATCAAAGCGAACAAAATACCCTTACATTTCAGTTTCACCCCTCCTGTCACCTCTAATGGTGGAGGTTTTGGCGGGTTGAGTGGTCAGAGCTTCGATAGTGGTGGGGGCTTCGATAGTGGTGGTGGCTTCGGCAGTGGGGGTGGCGCTGGCGGAGGTGGTTCCGGTGGAGGCCATGGTGGTGGCTTCGAAAGCGGAGGTGGCTCCGGTGGAGCCCCTGCTAGTGGCGGTGGCCCCGGCAGTGGTTTCGATAGTGGCCACGTTGGTGGTTCCAGAGGTGGCTCTGACAGTGGTTCTGGAGGAGGTCCCACTGGACCTTTGTCATCCCAAGACCCTATTCTGAACGCTCTTCTTCAAAATATGGGTAAGATGCAAAGCCAGCAGGTGAGTCTCTCCCAAGCCTCTGCCCAGCCTATCTTTCAACCCTTCTTCCAACATAGTCCATTGTCGGTAGCAATCTTAAGCACTCCCTTCCCACAAGGAATGGAGATTCCTAAATTTGAGAAGTATGGCGGCAAAGGGGAACTGCAAATGCATGTGTCCGCCTTTAACGCCATGTGTATAGACTTCTTCCATCACAATGCATTGATGGAAAAGTTATTTCCTCGATCTCTTAAAGATACAGTGCTCAAATAGTACTATTCCTTACCTGACAACTCTATTTTCTCATTTGATCAACTTGTAAATGTAATGTCCCCTTTTTAGCCTGTTGTTGATTTCAGTGGATTTAGCCTATTCCTGGCCCTCGTAGGCTAACATGTCTGGTAAGAGGGTCCTGGTGGTAGTTGGTTGGTGATAGTGCTTCCCGTCAGTTCAGTTTCGGTTTCCGGTTCTAGGCTTTTCAGATGATTATTTAGCTCGGTTTGGAGTACTTACTATTTATAGTAAGTTACTATGCAGGGTTACTATTTTTAGACTGGCACCTGGTCACTTGGGGAACTGACAGAGTTAACTCCTTGCTTCAGACGGCTCATTAAACGGACAATTATTCCAGGGGTTATTTATTTTTAAAGTGACTAGGTAATTATTTAAATATTTAAATGTTATTATAAAGTTATAATATAACTTTATAATAATAAAGTCACTTTAATTTTATAAAGTGACTCAAATAAAACATTATATCCTAAAGTCACTAAAATAAAAGTAAAGTGGGAAATATATCTTTATCCCACATTGGTTGGAAAAGTGTGTGAGCTCTCCCAGGAAAGATATAAAAGGATCTACAGGGCTCATTTTTGGACATGCTTAGTTATTATTTTCTCTTTGGAGAATTCTGGGAAGCTTTTGCTTTCAGCAGGTTTGAGGACATAAACCCTTGAGCTTGGAGGCAGTGGACGGAAACCCATTGTCTGTTGGAGATTTAATTCAGATGTCTCACTTTGTGCTTCAGATTCAAACTTCTGGTTATCCAATCCGACTGTAAGTTCTGTGGCTATGATTGGAAATTTCTATTGTTATTTTACTGATGATTTTGAAGGAAATAATCATATTCGATTTCAGAACTTATTTCTAAACTGGTATTATATGATTTACATTGAAATTTGCTGCAAGTTATTGGATAAAATAGAAATCTGTTTGCATGCAATTTATCTGTTAAATTTTTTGTGGGAAAAACTTGGAGAAATTTGGGCAAACATTCGCAGGGAATGTTACAGAAATGGGGGTTTTGAGTCATATCTCATTACAGTGGTATCAGAACCTAGACCTTGCCAGCCTGTTGAAAAAAAAATAAAAAATCAATTGTTGCAATTGTTATTTCTTGCTAATTCGATTGCCCAAATTTAATGGTCGGAGACCAAACTTGGGTTGTCTATTCTGATCGAGGTTTTGAAGATAATAGAAGAATAATATTGAGGTGCATGTGTGCTTAATGAAAGCTCTTAGGGCCGTCATTATATTATGAGAAGAAATCGAAGATAGACGGATCCTACAAAGAGACATCCTATATGAAGACAAATTACTTCAGTAAGACAAAACAAGAGATTTCGGGAGGTGCTTATAAGTCGAATTCATTTTGCTTAAAGGAGATGGAATACACTAAGGTTGTGTATTTTGCTTGGAATTGAATCGCTGAAGGAAAAACAGGAGTTGATTATTTTTATGAATCAAACAAATTATTCCTGTCAAGCCAATATTATTCACAGCTGGATGACGACACTGAGAAAATAATAAACAGTGTTCTCATAGTTAGAACATGGCAACAGGAGTCAGAACTAGTGTGGGCCTAGTCAGGTGAGAAACCTGTTGATGAAAGACGAATTCTGAAGACTTCCTAAATACCAAAGAAATCGTGATTATTTTGTCTAAGGTTCGATAAATGCATTATATTGATTCATTTCAAAAAAAAAAGACAAAGAATTTTCTTGGCATCGAATCCATTGAAGGAGACATAAAAATTAGCAAAATCTAGAGGTGACCTGTCGGGAGCAGCTTGGAACAGATTTTGAAGAAATTCGATTTCAACCTTGGCTGTCGTCACTTCTTTAAAAGAAATCGATAATATTTGAAGGCAACAAATAAGACAATCAAGTCGGGTGTTTCCAGATTGAATAAGAAATTTATTATATCACTGCATTATATTTGAGGATTTCTAAGGGTATAGCAATATCGTGGCACAAGCTATCGTTGGAGTCAACCATCGTATATCTTAAGGACGCTGATTAATATTTAAGTCATTCTCGTGATCATTAACAAGGAGGAGACAGGCTGAGTCTGCCGCTGGAGATTTGTGGAGCTGGTAAAGGTTAAGTCGAGGAATTAGCAGGGCCTATACATGGATGCTTGGGCAACGCACAAGTTCTACAAGAGAGGTGACGGGAGCTGCTTGATGCCGTAGTTAAGTTTTTCAATTCATCACTTAATCTACCGTCCAATTCATTATTTGACAACAAAGGAGAAGTGATATTCCTAAAAGTGATGTGAAAGTCTATGCCCACGTATACATTGTGATATGCCAGAAAGCTATTCAGGATTGGTCAAACCCGAAGCATAAAATTATAGTAGTATGATCTTGGTGTCTGGGACCAAACTGAAGGTCGTTGGAGCTTTACAAGGTTGGACGTGACTTCCTTCCAGACTTCCAGACTTCCAGAACTCTACACGGAGGCTGTGATTATCTCAGACTCTCTTCAAAATCTAGGTTGCTACCATCTACAATCATTCAGGTTTCTTATATCATTATGGAATTGCAATTTACGTATCTTTAGTTGTTGTCTTGTAGTTGCATCTCAATGTCTTAAGTCTTGCATTGCTGCTATTAAAAGATTGAGTCCTATCATCATATTGTGTTGTGAATTGCCCCTGTAGAGGGAGATCAGCAATTGAATTGATAAGCAGTATAATCAGTTGCATCTGCAGTTCAATATTCAATAAAAATTGGAAGTTTATCCTTTCATGGTCAATTAGCTACAATTTGAAGAAGACTGCTATCATATTTGGCTGGGCCTTTCATCTGAGAGTTGTAATCATTTGCAATGTCAATTAAAGGAAGATAAAGTTGTTTACAAACTGTTTGTAAAAATGCCTGAATTCTGTAGCAGCTACTTGATTGAATGCAATTGCATATTGTGGCTTTGAATATCATCGGGGCTACATAGATAATTAAGCCAGTCTAAATGCACTATAGCATCAATCAAACAGAAAAAACGAAATAAGAAACCATTTATCAGCTGGGCAGTTTGATTGCCAAGTGTTTGATAATACTCCTAAGAGCTCAAATTGAAGAAATAAAGGTCAAATTTGCTTCCTGAATGAGCAAACTGAAAATTTAGGGCAGATTTTGCAATGGGATTTTCCAGTAAATTAAAATGAAGACGATGGTAGATAAGAAAAGTGATCTTTTCTCGAAAGAATTCAATGATACATTCAATGGTAAACAGCTAAGGGACTTGCAAAAAGAAAAGGATGTAGGGAATTGGCTCTATGTAATTGGATTACAATTGAAGTTCATGAAATCTACCAATGATGTTCTCTCCAAGCTAGAGGAAATAGACACGTATTTGTCCAAAGTAGATCAAGCTGGTTGGATGCTTCTGAATTGGGCTATGCAACCCTCAATGCTCGCTTTGGTCCAGCACAAGTTCATGGAACATCCTTGTGAAAAGGTGAGACTTGCAATAGCTTCTTGTCATAGTGAGATCATAAGGATAATAGCTCATGTAGCACAATATAATGTTGGCATATTAAAAAAGGTTCTACAGTTGATTGTGGAGAGCCTATATGGGTTACATGATGTCAAAGCTCCTACTTTTGGTAAAAGGGCTAAAATTATAGAAATCATGGCAAAATTCAGACCATTTATCTTAATGTTGGATCTCAAGTGTGATAAATTGATTCTGCAAATGTTTCAATGCTTCTTAACTAAAATTAGGAAGCATCATCCAGACAATGTGAGGGCTTGTATGCAAACTATTATGTCCTTAATCCTAGATGAGGATGATGATATCTGCAAACAGTTGCAATCAGACTTGTTAGCCATTTGGAGGAAGAAGCAGTGTGTTTCCCCCACAGCTTATACTTTCTCAAAAGGTTTGGTTGAGCAGAAAATTGGGGAGTTCAAGGAACAAATGACAGTTGCAGAGCTAATTTTTTTCGGTATACAGGCCCCAGGATCACCCAAAAAGAGCAAGAACCAAATGAGGCAAGAGGAGATTTGTTTCACCTGCCTGGAACATTGGTCACTTGATCACATATGTGAAGTTAATAAGGAAAAGGAACTATTGCAGCCAAGTAGTGTTGAAAACATACAAACAAATGAGGCTACAAAAATTGACGAGGAAGGTCTAACCCAAGAAGTGAGCCTACTAGTTCCCCCAGAGATCTCCAAAGAAGTGCATGTATCTTTGTGTGATGAGGAATTGCTTAAAAAAGATAACACAGCAGCAGCCTTAGCCATGCATTCGGATGAATCCTACAAAGATTATGAGACATCTACAAAGGAATGCAAGAGTCTTTTGGTGGGCGACTTGGAGATTATGCTTGATAAATCATATGCGGATATGGACTCAATAAGTGCTCCGTTGGCTGATCTCTATGCTGTACCACCATTCATGTTTGTAGATTGCAAAGCAACCATTGAGAAAGAAGATGAGCCCCGGGTAGAAGAACAAGAAAGGAAAGAAGAAACATTTGATTTTGATTTGCAGCCTACAAGTATTCATGAAGAATGCAAAAACCAATCGTCATTAGGGAGTGACTCACGTGAGGCTTCACCATCTTTGCAAGAAGATTCACAAGTGGATTCTATGGGAGAGATGAGCATGACTCCCTTTGATGTTGAACATGAGATTGTTATGGGTAATGATGGTATGGATTCTTCGGCTAATCACAATGCATCTATGAGTGTGATAGTTGATTCCAATGATGACACCAAACCTACACATGAAGAAAAATCAGAACAAAAGCTTTTAGTGTGGGAAGACTTACAAGATCATTTGGCGGTGAAGGATGATAAAATGATTCAAGCTTTGACACCATTGGATTCTACAACATCTTTTGAGACATCCTATAAGGTTCATAGCAGCAATGCCTTAGATGTTGATGTGTGCACTGATGATAGCACACAAGATGCTGTTGATCATGAGGTGAGTGACGTTGAATCAACCTCATACTATAGTGCAGATTTGGGTGGAGAGCATGAGGTGGATCAGGAGATGGAGTGTGAGATGATCGACAATCCATTGTTCGAGACAAATGCTACTTGGTCTTATGATAATCTGCACTTTGAGTTAGATGTTGATCACTCTCTCGACCCCAGTCCTAAGATGAGCATTGATTGTGGCGTTTGGGATCCTTCCAGTACATCGGGATTTCAAACAGGGCCCTCTGAGGAGTTTACAGAAGTTTTGTTGATGTGTCGGTGTGGATTGGCTCAGGACTTATACCATCCACTGTGGGATGGGGAGTTGCCATCTTCAGAAGATGGGACTAGAGGCTGCAAGTACCTGACTCTATTGTTTATAGTAGATTATTTGCAGGGACAGCAGTCAGTTATCCATCATGTTGATATATACTTGACAGGAGTTCCTTCTTCTATGTCACAGAGATTTCATATGGATACACGGTTACAAGGATATTATGGCGTCAGTAGACATGATGGCTTGTTTTGTCAGCACATCCATGGGGGTTTGGCAGAGGATAGAGAGAGATATGGCGTAACAGATGCTTCCAGATGTTCTTATCTCCGCATGACGGATGGATGTGAGGTTTGGTATTTCTGGGATCCAAGAGGCGATAGGTTTCGCACTATGTATTGGACAGATTCCATTGGGTTACTTCACTATCTGCAGCATGGTGAAGTTGAGATCAGGTTTGCGCAGCGGAAGTCTAAGGATGTCAGACACAACAAACCTTCATTCTGGGTTTGGGATCCGAGAATAGCTTGCGCAGTAGTGTATTTACTAATGCTACAAGAGTCAGTTAGAGTTGAGTGGGACATTTCACAGTTCATCTTTGGGGCCTTTCAAGGAGTGGAGTTTCTTTGCAGTGGAGATTGCTTAGGGACAAGCAAT
>VDFB02016624.1:0-20914 GCA_007258455.2 Sequoia sempervirens | reverse complement strand
GGTATGAACTAAAAGAATAGCTTCTCCACAAGCCTGATTATAGTTCCAATTAGGCACAAAAAACTCCTTCACAAACTACTTCACACTTCGCTCGACCTTCTTCACACTCTGCTTTGTAATCGAATGATATTCACACATACATGCATAAGAGCACACTCATCACCTTTCCAACATACAACACCGATGAAACAATCGCTCTTAAATATCCACTACATGAGATTTCATCAATAACTTAGTCGACTAGGAAAATAAAACATATTTGCAATGTTGGCCCAAATTTATAAATAAAATTTTAATGTGAATCCACCAAGGTCGGCCACAACATAGTGGAGACCCAAATTGAAAACTCCAATCACAAAAAGACTTCAATTAATTTCACCTCGATGATCCACAACACACTATCATCAACATGTCGACCAAGAACAAGAAAAACATACACAGGACAAATTTCTGACCACAAGCACACCGATCAATGTGGACATACCACAAAGATAGAACATGATCTAGAAGCATCCAAGAGCACCAAGAAACAAAAGAGAAACATCCGCATCAACTAGAATTACCATAATTATGCAAACTTCACTCAGGAACACTGACAGACACCAGAAAAACATTGTTAGACCACAACATGATCAAATACATACGTGAACCTCTGAAACTTTGGGTAGATGATCTAGATACACTTATCAGAAAACCCTTTAGTCCACAACAACTAAACTTCAACGTAAAAAAATAAAACGCCTTCAAGACCTGCACAGTTCCACAAGGAACCTGTAACACTTTCTTTTACAATTTTCTCAATATCCTCGACATATACAACCTCTAGTATACCAAATGCTAAATGTGTTGACATCAATAACAACCACATATCGGCAACACATCCACAACATCCAACAAATTATGCTTATATATACCTTTAATTAAATTAACTTAAATCACATTTAGAAAAAGATGTTTTCTTTCACAACAATAAGCAAGCTAAAAAATTTAATATTTCATATCTACACAACTTCTAAAATAATTATTATGCTTATATATACCTTTAATTAAATTAACTTATATCACATTGTAAAAAAAAAAAAAAATTCTTTCACAACAATAAACAAGCTAAAAAAATTTAATATTTCATATCTACACAACCTTTAAAACGATTTTAGAATTATATATAATTTTATTTTAATATTATCATATAAAAAAATTAAATTAAACTATTTATCTTTTACTTTATAAATTAAACACTTTAATATATTATATTGAAAAATTGAATTGTTTGTGATAAAGACACCCAACATGCCTAACCTTTGGACACCTCCCAATGACATTTGAATATGTGTAATAGCGGAGAGGTTATACCAAATCACTAAGGGTAGCCACTAACCCTAGTGGATTTGAAATGGCTATTCCAAATGACTTGGGGTGTTTTCACTTGTTTAGCAATGTTTGGTTTGGTCAAGGTCATAAGTGGAAATGTAAGTAAGAAGAAATCCCCATAGAAAAGCCTAAACAATGAGAGTGGTTATATGTTTTGTCCACCTAAAGTTGATAAGCGTTTCAAAGAAAATAAACAATCCAAACTGTTAATTTTGGATTTTATTGAACAACATTTTAACCTGTTAGGCGCTCTAACTTCCCTTCACCTCATGCAACCCAACGCAAACCAAAGGTTGTTCGTCATTACTACCAAATACAATTTTTTTGTATTTTTTTTTAAAGATTTGAAGTTATTTTGGATAGAGGGAAAGTGTCATTATTTTTGACAGTTTCAAAGAAGTCTTTCAGTACGCATGCTTACCTTAAGAGAATGAACAGTCACATTAAATGCCAGCAGATGGGACGAATTGCAGAACTGCCAGAAGAGCACATGGGTGACCCCAAATAGCAATTGTGAGACATGGGTATTGTGGGGAAGCACCAATATAGCTCACCTATCACCTTGTCTTCATGACTCAAAAATTTGGTTAGGACCCAGAAAATTTGCCAAGCTGCCCAAAAAAATTCAGAACATGATGAGAATGCCTGAGTTTTTACTTCCTTCCTGCTTCACAGACATGAGAACAAAGCAGAACTTGATCACTTGCCTGTATCAGACGAAGCTAGCAGGTGCCTACAAGTTTGTGACTGTAACATGGTCCAAAAGCCTACTGAGTCAGGACTTTACTGTTCATGTCAATGAACCGGAGTGCCATAATATCTGCAAGGTTGAGATGAGACCATGGCTGTTCAAGAGGAAGGGATCTAAGAGCTTCAACGTTAAGGGCAAGAAGGTGTGTGTTTTGTGGGATCTCAGCAATGCCAAGTACATCTGTGGCCCAGAGCCAAATGAGGGCTTCTTTGTAGCCCTGGTCTGTGAGGAGGAAGTTATTTTGCTACTTGGAGACATGCAAAAGGAGGCCTACAAGAGAACCAAGGCTAGATCCCCTAACACTGAGCCTGCATTGTTATCTAGGAGAGAGCATGTGTTTGGGAACACGTATTACTCCACAAAAGCCCAGCTTGGAGAGCATGGAAAAACCCATGATATAGTTATAGAGTGTCATGCGAAGGAAGCCAAGGAGCCAAGATTGTATGTCAGAGTTGACAGGCAAGTTGTGCTGCAGGTGAAGCATTTGATCTGGAAGTTTAGGGGAAACGAGACTATAAAGATTGATGGGACGCCCATTGACGTGTTTTGGGATGTTCACAACTGGCTGTTTAATCCGAGCATAGGTCATGCAGTCTTCATGTTTCAGTCCAGTACCAAGGATGAGGATAAGGACAATAAGGCTTCTTGCCCATCTGCTGCAGTTTTGCAGTGGCCCAATGCTGCAGTTGGGTTTAAAGAAAAAAGGTTTATGAGAAGTGGATCTTCTTCTTCTTGCAGATCTTCAGTGATACAGTGGGTTGGTAGCAGCAGCTGCAAGGGTATTGACATTGCAAGCCCTGCGAGTGCTGGCTTATCTCTGCTTTTATATGCCTGGAAGAGTGAGTGAGGATAATAGTAATGCAAGAAAGTAGTAGGCGTTAGTTATAGTCGTTGTTAGGCTTTAAGATTTTTGTATATATGTTGAGCAGATTGCCTGCCCCCCTCCCTGGCGGATTGAGAGGCTGCTTCTGTTGCTTGCTCTGTTATTAACCATGATTGATTTATTGGGGCTTATTCAGTGGCTTCTATTATGGGAATAAAACAAAATTTTGGGTAGATGTTGGATGAAAATATGGAAAATGATCGTTTTATCCTTTTGAAGTTGGGAGGGAACAGATTAAATTTGTACTGTAATCTGATCAGAAGGTTGCGAAACACTGTAAAATGTTCCAATTTTCTACGGTATGGCAGAAAATCTTACTGATAAATGAATCTATGATCAATGTCTTGTTATCATTCAATGAACATCATGGAAGTAGTGTTTATTTTATTTGGTCAGATAATACTCTTAACATTAAATGTGTTAAATTCGATGTGGGTACTTCTGTTCCTGGCTCATTTGGAACAGTATCATATGTTTGTAGACATTTATTGAACCAATTTAATCTAGTAGTTAAAGAGATTCACCGAATCTGGAATTTTTAATTCTGTATTGTACTTGTGTTGAAAATGGAAGTTTCAGAAGGCTTTCGAACCATGGTTTGAGGATTACAATTTTTTTCATTTTTTGGTTGGTTATTGTGCTTGATATGTTCTTGGATGGCAATAGCCTGTAAATGGGTAAATGCAATCTTTGATGGGTGTTAATGTGCTACTCCCATTTAATTAGTTCATTACGAACACAACCTGAAAGACAGATTAAGTGCCCTTTTCAAGGGTTTCATGGATCAATCTGAGCAAATGTTACTCAAGTTTTCCCTTACAGTCGGTATCTATTGCTTGGCACCATTGTGTACCCCAAAATTGCCCTTTGAAATAACAGAGCAACATGATTTAGAGAACAGTATATCTTCTGAGATTATAGAGAAGAAGAGATGAATTCAGAGCACCAGATTCAATAGATGGTGTACAATGAATGTGTATAAACAGCAGTATTTCTTGGGGGACTGTGGAGAAAAAAGATGAGTTCAGGGCACCAGATTCCATAGTGTAAAATGAAGGTGGTTTAAATTTCCTTTCTTCAAAAGATTGTATTTGTTCCTTTCACGTTTGGATATGCAACTTCGGGTACCAAATGAAAATGTAGAGGCGTTTAGTATCAGAGTGTATAATAGGACCCAGGACAGTATATGCTAAAGCAAATCGGTGGAAATTCAACTATGGCCACATTGTGTGGGCATTCTCAATAGCTTTGGAACTAGACATTCAGCTGTTTTTTAACAACTCCATTTGTGAGTCTTGCCATTTGTGTGTATCTAAGATTAATGTCACTTGAGCTACAAGTACTCCGAAGCCAGATCTCAGGCTTGGGCTTTTTGTGGGCAGGAAGCAATTCAAATTGCCATTAGAAAACAGACCAACAGTAAAGCTCTTCATATCAGTGTGTAGGAGACATTGAAGCTTTAATTTTCATGAATAGTTGCCTGAGGAAGCTAAGAAAGAACATAAGGTTTGAGCTCCAATTCTTCCAAATATCTGAATTTTGCTTTTAAGTTTTAGTGAACAAAGGTTAGTTCAGCATAAATAACCTGAATATTTTTTTAAAATCATTTCCACCATGCAAACAGCTAAAAATCCCACCACTTTCATCTTCCAACCCTCCACATTGTCTTTTAAAGGTAAAATGCAACGTATATTCCTCAGAAGGGTCCTAATGCATTATGTTTTTTCTACATATTCGATCAGTTATGACTAAGAGGGATACATCTTTTCAAATAAGGGAAAATAATTTAACTATACAGATTCTAGAAACGTACCAGTAGCCGTCAGGGCTAACTTCGCGCATTCGTGCAAAGTGCAAAATAGGTCCGATTTCAATTTTTTTTTTTTGGGCTTCTTCGTAAGCGAGTTAGGACCTTAAAAAGAAAAATTTGGCTTCTGGGCATTTAAAACGCGCCTTGTGGAACCTATAAAGCGAAAGGTGCTCAAAAAGGGTGTTTTTAAACCTCTGTCCCTTCATCTTTACCACTTCGCCAGTACCTATTCATTTAGACAACCAATAAAAAACCACAAAAATTTAAGGTGTTTTCAATAGTTTTCAATGTGTTTTAATTTTTTTGGTCAACTACACATTCAATAGTGAACATATATTGGTGTAATTTGTAAATTTTTATTGGCATAATTAAAACAATGTAATGACTAAAATGTAAACGATTATTGGGGGCCCAGGTGAACAAGGAGTAAACAGCAATTGAATCATGAACGGCAATTGGAGGTTTTCCCCTATTCCTATACTGAAACAATATTTAAAAGACTGTCTTTAAAACTCCCTCTCTACCCCAGAACACTCCTTGTAACTCCTCTACTTGAGTAACTTAATAGAACTTGGACTTTTTAAAAACTTTAAACATAACTGTAGTACAAGGTCCGCCGATGCCTTCCTCTAGCACAGTGCCAAACCCCTGCCCCATTCCCCATAGGACACCTATAAACATGGTAGTTTCCAATGACTGATTGCCACTTTATTTACATTAGGCTGTGCAACACTTGTACTTTATGCATTATTATTGCCCGTTGAGGTCCCCAAGTAGCCAACTGGCCCAATGTTCTCTAGAGTGCCACAGGCGACAGTTGTATCGCATAAACTTCTTTTTCCGAGCAAATTACAGCTGGTTTGACTGGCAGTTGGATACCACCAATCAACTGTAACGTTAAGGGAAGAGTACATGAGTGGGTTCATTTGTATAAAGGAACCAATAGGGAGAGGGCCCAATAGTCGTCGAGGGTCAATAGTCGTGCACCAATCGTGACTATAATACCCAATAGTCGTTTATATAATGTTCAATAGTTGTGATTTGACTACCCATAATTAAACAAAATGTATGCATTTGATCTAAAAAGCAACCAATCATGTGATACCACATCAGCGCTCAACTACTCATGATGTAATGCACGAGAATTGGTCTCACTTTTTTTTTGGGCCTTTTTGGACACCTTGACAAAAAGCATGCTGATGTGGCATCATATTTGATGATGTGGCCCTGAAACCTTAGTTATAAGCAGAGAACTTGCCAAGTAAGCTGCTGTAAAAAATTGGGAGTGATTTGAAATTTCGACGTAGGATAATTAGAAGCCTTGGGTTAAGTGCACGATTAAGGTCCTCTCCCTAGATCATTGATAATATATACTGGCATTTTTTCTGCTGAAGGCATGCTTTGTGTCTCTATCAATACTGATGACTCTGATAGGAGTGTGACTCCTTGTAGCCATGGCTAATTTGTAAGTAGCTTTTTCAAGTTTTAATAAAAATGATTTGATTTTAAGTAATTGTATTAATACCTTCAATTTGTAAAGGTGAAAGGGAAACAGGCTATCTCTGCATCTAACTTACCTTATTTAGATTAGAGGTAATTCTAAGCATATGAGACCTTATTAAATTTAGAGCACTGCATTTATATATATTCTGGTAAGTGTAATGGCTTAAAATATTCAAAGCATCTTTTTGCACATACAAAAGTTTGTGCTAATATAAATCATTACTTGTCTATTTAAATTTTTATTGTTTCATTCTTTTATATATATAGAGAACAAGTTTTAATAATAGTATGTAGAGAATTAGGTTAAGTACAAGTTTTAATGAATTTGAAGAATATTATTCAATTATAATATTTCAATTGAAGGTTACTTCACAAAAAAATATTTAAATTCTATCAAGAAAATATTAAAACATGTCTTATTAAAAATACAAAGTATAAATTTTTAATAGATGTATTTTATTAAACTAATATTGTAGCATAATAAAATACACACTACAATAATTTTTAAACTTTTTTCACATGATTAGTGGCACTGGCATGACACACCCTCCAATACCACGGGGACGATGGGGAGACTAGACCTTGTGATCTCTTACCTGCTATAGGATGCTTTAGCCAATCGAGCTAGGCCCACCACCCCTAAATTGATTAATTAATAATAAACAATATCTAACTTTAAAATTTAGAGTTGAGTCTAAAGAGATAGATCATTAATCAAACATTTAATACATAAATGATAAACAAGAGATAAGAGATTTGTGTATATATATTCATTTAACACAAATTTAGTAGGTCTATGGTATATTTTTAGAGAATTTATTTTGCTTTAAGTGTATGGATTGTACTTAATCAAGCTAATTAGTCTTTTTCAATATAAAGATAAAGTAAATAATTAGTTGTAATCTAAACATGTAAAGACAAGTAATCTAAACTGAAAATTAAATAATAAATAATAAATAATAAAGGCAAGTAAAAAGGTAAGAAATGGTACCACTAAGTCAAGATTAGTTAGTGTCGACAAAATGCAAAATAAGGAAAATACCTTTAGGACTAGTTTGAAAACTTAAAACTAACAAATGAAAGTGGACTAAAGGTTATGATAGTGACCTTAGGAGCTAACGAGGCATTTGAACTAGATCAAGCGATCAAAGAACTATATTACTACAGAGCTAACTATACAATTGCAGAGTTGACCTCCAAAATCTTGCAATGAATTCAACATAGTCAGTAGTGGCATGTAGGCTTTAAAATGCTTGTACTTTTAATGGGAGAAATGGAAGTAAAAAAAATTGATATAAATCAAGTATGCCTTAAATTAAATTTAAAAGGAGCAAATTTGATAAAAGATATAATAAAAGAGAACATAACATACCATATACATGGGAAAACCCTTTGAGCAAAAACCCATTACCAAAAGAAAAACTCAATATATTACTTAAAATAAGTTTACAATAGAATGATAACCCCCACTAATGATGTAGCCGTAGTGTCAAACACTTTACTAACATATCAATACATAGCCTCAAACTTAAAACCTTCAAGACCTTGTAATACAATTAAATTGATGCCAATTCAATATACTACTTGGCTTGTATATATAGAGTTTTCCAATATTGTAAACCAATTGTGGTTTCAACAAAATCATGGGCTAAATCCAATACCTTTCATGAGTAGTCAATAATCCCACAATAGAATGTACCCTTAATATATAAGAACCCACCATTGAATACTCAAGTTTTAGTAATCCACTTTAGAAGCATTTAATAATGCTCTTACATGTCATAAATGTATGGGAGTGTAACCTCATCTTTGACAAATCAATAAGTTAAATGACATGCTCCAACTTGGAAGATTAATTTCTCTTCTAAGATTCTCTTATACATTAGATCCAAAAGTAGATTGTCCAAGATGCTCTTACAAGTCCATTTTGTAACCCTCTTCTTACATGATCTCTCACATCCATCATAACACTTGGATAATGTCAAAATATGTCATACATTGAATCTTAAGATTCCCCATGTGGGATACCTCATTTAATGAGGGAACAACATTATCTAATATATTATAAATTATGTGCAAAAACATAGTTTTTCTTTACAATATAAGGAGTTGGAGCTCCAAATTTTAACCTTTTACATCATTAGTTATAAAACAAAAAACTATTTTCTAGCATACTAAGTAAACTACTCCCAACAACACCTAACATTACTGTTGTTTTCACACTTTTCACAATCAAATGTGCCCATCGATAGATCAACCTCATCCTCAAAATCAATATCCCTTACCACTAGTTGGTGCCTATAGTTCCTTGCAATAGGAATAGTCTTTTCCCTATGGGTAGGTTTTTGTATATTGTGCTCTTTCATGTAGTATTTCAGAATTTCTAGCTCATGCTTGTTTAGGTTATTCCTTCCAAGAGGGGAGAAACATGCATTTTTAATCTATGTTTTGTACACCATGGTCAAAATTTCTTTTAGATTTATCATGAACATATCTCTAGGTATTTCCATAATTGTATATACCTACAGAACGCTGTGAAAAAAGTGATTTCACTACGAAACTTAGGAAGGCTCCTTTTTCGCTAGAAGACCTCTTCATTTCTCTTCTTCCAAATAAACCACAAAATCTCATTAGTAAGAATCAACCAAAACACATTAAGATCAATAAAAAAAATTCATATAACCAAAAAGGATTTTAGACCATGGAAAACCATCTTTGCAAACCCAACCAATCCTATTTTCAAAAAACATAACCAAAAGAGAGGCTAGAAATTGACGTTCAGAAAATAGATGTTCAAAAATCTCAGTCTTTTCACACAAAGAACAAAAATTAGGTTGAATACCAATTGACTGAATTTCCACATTTAAAACAAGCTTTTTCAATAGGCACAACCATCTAAAATAAGCTTTTTTGGGTTCACTCGACTTTTCCCAAATGTGAGCAAGTCTATTTATCCAAGTTGACTCATACCATTCAATATTCTAACATTTGTTCAACTAGGAAAGAACACCATGTTTGTGTAAATAGGTACTTTTCCTAACTGATTACTTAGTGGGGTCCTACTTACATGTTAAGTCCACTTAGGTCCTAGGCATATTTAAGTTGTTTTAGATAAGATTTTATCTTTTTATCTTTTATTTAATATTAGAGCCCCAAGTCATTTAATGTTGACTCATGTCATTTAATTGTGACACAATCATTTAATATTGGTACTTCATCACACCTTGTTTGTTGAAATAATGAAGAAGAAACCCTTTAATGTGTTGTTATTGATGCCAACATTAATTAGTGATAGTTTTCCCTATTCCGGTGAACAAAATGGAGACATCTTAATCTAGTAATTTGGTCTAGAATTTCTCATGTAATAAGATCAACTAATGAGGTTACAATATGTTATTCCTGGCTATTATATGCATCTATGATCAATATTTCAATGATTTTAGATGAATAGGCTTAGAGTTTCAAGTAACGAAAGTTCATCATACAATTTTTGGCCTTATATAGGGTAAAAGTGTAAGTGTAAGATGGTCTGCATTCCTCTGGTAATTGGAATTCGACTATACAATTTTGGGAGATGGTTTATAGATGTCAGTACTCTATATATTCCAGATAGCGAGTGATTATATGATCTGATGGATTGTTGGTGTGTGATCAATTGGCTTATTTTGTGATTAGGTCTATTTCGTGGGCAACCTAATGTTTGATATATGTTGTGGAGATTAATTAAGTATTGGGTGTTAAGGGGATCTATTTTAGATCCATGCCGACCTAAATTAAGTGTTGCACATTTGATTTGAGCGTGAAGAGGTTTTGGAATCAAGTATGGAGCTGCCAAAGTAATTTTGAATTAAAATAGAGCTACATCTAATTAGGCCGACCTAATTGATGTATGTAGATGTAATTGGGTATATATGCGAGAAATTTTTGAAAATTTGTCAAATGCAAGTAGTGCAAAGTTGCAAAGTGGTGCAACTTTCATTTTGTAACTCGTGTGACGAAACTAACTATTCTAACACATCCAAGTGGGTACGTTTACGCTAGGAATGGTCCTCTTTCACATGCTGAATCGCTTTGAGCTACGTTCAACCGACTGAATCCCTTAAGAGTCTGAATTGTAAAATGGTTGCCAACTTTAGCATGACGTTACTCGGACACCGTGAGGATTAGAAAATTCTCGCTAGATCCTATGGGATTGTGTTGTGCCCCTCTACAATAATCTCTCTCAATTTTCGCTATCTCAGAGGCATTCTCTTGTGGTGACAAGATTTCGCTTGGGGAAAAAATTGTCAAATGCAAGTAGTGCAAAGTTGCAAAGTGGTGCAACTTTTGTTTTGCAACTTGTGTGACCAAAATAACTATTCCAACGAATCCGAGTGGGTACATTTACGCTAGGAATGGTCCTCTTTCACACCCAAACGTGCCTTATCGCTCCGAGCTACGTTCAACCGACTGAATCCCTTAAGAGTCCGAAGTGTAAAATGGCTACAAAATTTAGCATGACATTATTCAGACATCGTGAGGCTTAGAATATTCTCATCAAATCCTATGGGATCGTATTGTTCCCCTCTACAATAACCTCTCTCAATTTTTTCTATCTCAGAGGCGTTCTCTTATGGCGACAAGATTTCGCTTGGGGAAAAAGTTGTCAAATGCAAGTAGTGCAAAGTTGCAAAGTGGTGCAACTTTCGTTCTACAACTCATGTGACCAAACTAACTATTCAATCACATCCAAGTGGGTATGTTTACACTAGGAATGGTCCTCTTTCACACCCAAACACGCCGAATTGCTCTGAACTATGTTCAACCGGCTGAATCCCTTAAGAGTTTGAAGTGCAAAATAGCTGCAAACTTCAACATGACGTTACTTGGACACCGTGATGCTTAGAAAATTCTCATCTAAGCCTACGGGATCATGTTGTGCCACTCTATAATAAATTCTCTCAGTTTTTGCTATCTTGGAGGCGTTTTCCTATGGCGACAAGATTTCTCTTGGGGAAAAAGTTGTCAAATGCAAGTAGTGCAAAGTTGCAAAGTGGTGCAACTTTCGTTTTGCAACTCGTGTGACCAAAATAACTGTTCCAATGCATCCAAGTGGGTAAATTTACACTAGGCATGGTCCTCTTTCGCACCGAAACGTGCTGAATCGTTCTGAGCTATGTTCAACCGACTGAATCCTTTAAGAGTTTGAAGTGCAAAATGGCTGCAAACTTTAGCATGACGATACTCAGACACTATGACGCTTGGAAACTTCTTTTCTAAGCCTATGGGATCATATTATTCCCCTCTACAATAACCTCTTTCAGTTTTCTCTATCTCAGAGGTGTTTTATGTGGCGACAAGATTTCTCTTGTGGAAAAAGTTGTCAAATGCAAGTAGTGCAAAGTTGCAAAGTGGTGCAACTTTCGTTTTGCAACTCGTGTGACCAAACTAACTATTCCAACACATTCGAGTGGGTATTTTTACACTAGGAATGGTCCTCTTTCACACCCAAACGCGCTGAATCGCTTTGAGCTATGTTCAACTGGTTGAATCCCTTAAGAGTTCAAAGTGTAAAATGGCTGCAAACTTCAGCATGACAATTCTTAGACACCATGATGCTTAGAAAATTCTCGTCTGAGCCTATGGTATCGTGTTGTGTCCCTCTACAATAACCTCTCTCGGTTTTCACTTGGAAGGAAAATCAACATGTCTAAGTCAAGAGCAAGTCTGCCCAATCTTGGCAAGGCACAAGCAAAGTCCGCCATGCCCATGGTCAAAGAAAATGTCGAAGATGATGCAAAGTTCACTTGCGAAAGAAAAGCTATGTCCAACCTACTATCAAATTTGATCTTGGATTGAATAATGCTTGTCCAAGACAAAGGTAAAGTTTTTCCAACTCAAAGCATACATGGAAAAGACAACGTAAAGTCGGCCTAGCTCAAAGCATACATGGCAAAGACAACTTAAAGTCCACCCCAAGCTGAAAATAGGAGATGGAAAACATATCTTGAAGTCCTCCTTAGGCCAAGATCAAAGGGAACATCCAACACACTAAGATGGTGTCCCGTCATCTTCCAACCAATCAAATTGTTCCAAGCTAGCATGTCTAGGTTCAATGAACCTGATGCTTCATAATGCAACAAATTTTTATTGTTGGTTTATATTTAGCAGAAGGACAAGTGCCCCCAAATGTAATTTTCTCATTGGTCGAGAGGTAGTTAGTTTTGACAAACCCTAATTAGGGTTTTATTTTGTAATCTCGGTCGTTGATTCAAAATCAATCTTGGCCATTGAATTGTATTCGAGGAGCCTATAAATTGAGCTCACCCCTCATTTGTAAAACATGGGAGCATCCATCATATACTACTAGTTCACTACCTTGTCTCTACATCACTTATCTATGCTATTCCTTCTTATTATGCTTTGATAAATTTTTTCCAAGCATCCATAGCTTGTTTGCAAGCACCTATTTTAGGCTTTTATCCATATTAGCAAGGTAGTGAATTGTTTGATAAAAAGATTTGGTAAGCATGTACAAAAAATGTGGTAGCATAGACAAGGAAATTAATTGTTTGAAAAAATTCCTCAAAGAAACATGGTCTCATGGTGATGGAATGGCATTAAAATCCATAGCAATTTGCATGTCATGGCATTCCATTACCATGAGACCACATTTCTTTCAGGCATTTTTTTCAAGCAGTTCATTGCCTTGTCTATAGTATTGCTTGCTATTATGCTTTTGATAGATTTTTTCCAAGCATCCATAGCTTGTTTGAAAGCACTTGTTTCATGCTTTTAGCCATAGCAACAAGGCAATGAACTGTTTGAAAAAATACTTTGGTAGACATGTATGAAAATTGTGGTACAACATAGACAAGGTAATGAACTATTTGATAAAATACGTTAAAGAAATTTGGCCTCATAGAATGCCATGATAACAAAATGCAACTGGCAGCTGCTCCTACTTATTAGTTATGTAATGTGAAGTAATTGCATAACTGCTTGGGTTGACTTTGTAAAAACTATATTGTAATTGAAATTTTGTCATCTATCAACATCTAGCTATTAATTATGCAGTATAAAGTAATGCTTTGACTTTGAAAGATGTGCAATAAAATGTAATCAACAATATGAATATAAACTACAAAAAAATATTTTTTACAATTCATTAGTTAAAATCTTTATTTTATTTGCTCTCTATAACTCTATATGCTATGGAAATACCTTTCAATTTCAAAATAAATAGATTTTATCTCTTGTTCTACAATTTTTTACATTTTTTAAATATACCTTTTCCCTCGACTTTTAAAACTCTTATACTTTTGGTTTGTCAAAATTTTCCCCAAAAGATTTTTGCTACTATGCATTTGAAGCATGAATCATACACGTGAATACACACACTATACATGAAGTATACATGTGAATAAGCGAAGCATACATGCGAATAAGTGAGGCACAAGTAATTAAAGAATTCCAAAGGATACAAACCACCAGGAATGGAGCTTAGTTGCACAATACGCTTTAGATGGAGCTTATTGAGCAATCAACAGTAATTAATTAAGCATTAGATGTAAACAAAATCCATATCTACAACATTCAAGCATATGATTTACACAATACACATGATAACATCATTCAAGAATGGCAGTAGCAACATAAGATTTTTTTAATAAAAAATCCATAAGGTATACAATGATATATATTGATAAAAGTTTATAAAGTATATTCAAAAAAGCCATATAGGCTTAGTACAAAGAAGCCATATTATGGACATAAAATGTCACGTATATATCGCTTGTACAAAACATATGTTCCAAAATGCCACATAGGCATACAACAAACGACCCTAATACAGTCATTTCCCTTTAGGGGAAGGAAATAGATCTCGTGCTTCCTTCGAAATTCAGCTGGATGGAGTGACTGTTGGTTCTCTGGTCTTTCAAACACGCTTGCTAGTCCTCCTCTCTTCACTTTGGACTTTCAACTGATACCATAAAATGTAAATATTTTAATACACAAAAAATGAATTGTGGAATGACATATAACAAAATATAATCACTTACGCATATAGATAGTCATCATTCACATTTACATCATTACCACATCCATGATCTAGAGTGACAACCACTTGTAGCAACCATCAAGATAGAAATTAAGCTACACAAAAGTATCATGAAAATTTTCTATAATAGACCATAAAAGAGAAAATATTTAATGTCAAATTGACTAATCTGTTGCATACCTCTCTCAATGGATCAAAATTGGCTATTGCTGTAGTAAATCTGTGGTCCATCGTGCCACCAACATCACCAAGGCTGTCTAATGTTAACATCTACAAATGGTAAATGAAAGAGTAAATGGTAGGATGAACTATTAAATGCTAATGCTATGGAATTAGGAAGGAATAAAGGAACACAAAGTGAATTAGGAGAGGACAATGTGAAACGATCAAGGAATACAAATGCAATGTTTGTGTTTCTCATCAATGGATCAGAATTGGCTATTGCTGCAGCAACTCTGTGGTCCATTGTGCCACCAACATCACAGGGGCTGTCTAATGTCAACATCTGCAAATGGTAAATGAAAGACTAAATGGTAGGATGAACTATTAAATGCTAATGGGATGGAATTAGGAAGGAATAAATGAACAAAAAGTGAATTAGGAGAAGATAATGTGATGCGATCAAGGAATACAAATGCAATGTTTGTGTTTCTCATCAATTTTTTAGATTTGTATATGAAAAATTATGAAAACTAGCTAACATTGTTTTACAACACCATCATTGAATAAAGACTACCTGAGTGTAAAGTTCTTGAGGAAATGAATTGTGAGGTGTGAAGGTCAAAGGTCCACTAGGAAACTATTTGAAATCCAAAGCATGTTATGAGACAAACATTCAAATATAAAATTCAATTGTTCAAACACAATAATAATATCTTTAATACTAGTTGCATACTTGTGGACTCAACATTGAGAACAAATAAGGGTCTATAGGAATGGGGCACGTCTCATGAACACTCCGACCTTGAAATTTCATCAAATCAAAATTCTACTAATTTACTTATTCTTAAATTTCAAAATATAATTTAATAAACAACATTAAATGAACTTGCTAAATTTTACCTGATTTTCAATGTCCAATGTATCATTTAGCAAATCATCTATGAAATCCATCGCCTCTACAACTAATGTAGGCTGTGTAGCTGCATCCCGAGCATTCTAATAATCATACGTGCAAGTTGCACTACAAGCGCCACAATGGTGGGGTGGAGCTTGGGGCCTACACGTCTCCTCTACACTAGGCTCTCCTAGAGGCCTCGTACACTGTAAAATGGTTTGGGTGAGTGAGCCAATCGACTCCAGCATGCCCACCTCTATACTATCCTTAACAATGGAAGGAATGATGACATGCTCCGCCATGGGTCTGGCCAAGGGTCTCGGTGCCAAATTTGGATTACGTCGTGCAACAGGTCTATCATGTGTGGAGCCCCCACCTCTACCCTGAAAGTCTAAGATGTCAAAATAATTTGGCATCTTATTGAGGATAAAATCACAATAGATTTTTCTCAAAAAGTATTATGGTACCTCATGGTTATTGCATGGAGGTTGGTCAAATACCATCCACCACCGCTCCCAAAATTTATTTTTAATTAACTCATGGTGGCACCAATGGATGGGGAACCTCCTGTATGTATGAGACAAAGGTGAGTTGGTTTTCGCATCTGTAAATAGGGCACACAAGTCGGCTTTGCTAATTTTTTGTTTTTTAACATCTACATATGACAAACCTCTAGCATAATATTGTCTCATATTATCTCATGTAGACAATATTATAGTTACAAAAATTATGACCAAAAAATTATTTTCTTGCTCATTTCTCTTACATGAGATACAATTGACTTCAATGATTCAACAATCTCTCTCCTATAAGGGTGGGTTTCAACATGCTTGGTTAATCTTCCAATTAATTGTTCAATGTCTCTTTTATTGTTTTCAATTTGATTTAGAATATTTTCTTGTGTTCCTTGAGGATGCCTATGAATTGATGGAGGGGTTTTAGGTTGTTCTTGAATAGGAGGCTCTTCCTAAGGGGGTGACTATGAATTCTCAAAGTTTTGAGGTGGAGATTCATTCCCTGATAATTAGAAAAAAAAATTATTATAAAAACCTATTACAATTTGCATTTTAAATAAAATTTGAAATAAATTGAATAAAAATACATACCTCTTCGTAATCTTCAATGTCTTTGATGTGTTGGTGACATCCTTGTGAAAGATAGCAAACTAATGATGCAAATAATGGATGATATTTGGCGAGTGTGAGTTGCAGACCTCCAATCCTCCAAGCCAAGCTATAGGTTGAAGACAAATGAGGGTCTGATGTGTTGGTGACATCCTTGTGAAAGATAGAAAACTAACAATGCAAATAATGGATGATATTTGGCGAGCGCGAGTTGCAAACCTCCAATCCTCCAAGCCAAGCTGTGGGTTGAAGACAAATGAGGGTTTGAAATACATTTTGTGCTTTCATTTTTCTTTTGAATTTGGCAAGCGCCAAATTTGGTGTGTGCCAAATGGCCAATTTTGGCCTTTTTTTGTGAAATTTTACAATTTGACACCTAAATTGTGTCACAGATTGGTGCACTTACCCATTAATGCTTGAATCACCTCCTCAACTACCTATTTTGACTTTTGGGCTTCAAGAACAACATTCAATATATTCTTTGACTTATGTAAGTGGATTGTATGGCACCCATACTCATTTATTGTTGTTGTTTTGTCCCTTCTGATAGGTTCATGCCCATATCCCTAATTTTATGAGGGATTTGGATGCACTTTCAAGCAAACATTTATGCCAAAGGTATGGCATGGAGGTTTTGGTTTCTCCAAGCTCTACTTTTGGTGCAGATTTCAAGAGTTGATCTTTCCTGGATCAAATTTCTTCTAACTACTAACCCTAGTTGGGTTAGGGTTTGGTTGTAGTCATCCAAGTTATGCTTGATTATAAAGGCAAGAATTGTATTATTTCGAAGGGTTCTTCCTTTGGCTTCTCTAGGATTTTCCTTTGATAAACTTATGCATTTTGTATTTTTGTAACTTTAAAATTAGATCTATGCTTCTACATTAATGAAGTTGATCATAGTTGCCTCTTCTTGCTTTGTTTATAGTTGTGTAAGTTTCATTACCTGTGTATCTGAGTGCTTTTTTGTCTTTTTCCATGCATCTATGTTGAGTTAAATTGTTTATAGTTGCTATTTGATAATCTTTCTTTCCTTCCATCACCTTGTGAAACCCTAACCTCCATGTTTACATGTCGGAATCAACCAAATAGAGAATTGCACAAGTCTCTTGATCCTCTTCTTTGATGTACTGAGCAATATTGGTCAGGAAGAAATAACTTTTTCATCTTGGTGTACCACCTACCATTTCCCATTCATACATTATTTTTAACCCTTTTCCACTGTGAGTTGTTAGAGTAGGGAAATTGTAAGATTTCATATGTTGGGTTGGGATGACACATTGCATTGGATTGAAAGAGGAAGTCAACCTTCTCTAGAGATTTGACCTCATATGTGCAAGTTCCCACACCTTGAGGTTGTTTCCATTGTGTCATTGGAATGCCAAATCTCATGTTTAGTAGGGTGCAATTCCATGTGACAACAACTCCCACATAATCAAAGAATTCAAATATATTATTAGGATCTCCCAAAGGGAAAAGTAAAAAATGATCTCCAAAAGGAGATAACTACTATATAGGTTCAAAGAAAAATAACTGTAATTGATTCAAACTGTACTCTTTAGGAAAGTTGCACAAATACTCCAAAATACTCCACCATGACTCAAAACCACTCTATGCATCCATCTCACCATCTCTTTGCTACACAAAACTAATGCATTATGATGGCTAAAGGACCACCAACACCAAAATTTGTTATCATTATGTAGTAGCTAACTAATCTACATCCAAACCTTACTGCAATAGGATATCATAATCCCTCCAATAATAAATGGGTATAAATATCCCACATTTGAGTTATATAAGCAACATGTGGGTATATATGCCAAATTTATAGCCATCACCATGTAATCACATAAATGACCATGTCATATAAAATTTTTATACATATATAAATCTCCATGATACCATGATCACCACCCTTAATTCACTTTCATTAAACTCCCAATAAAATGAGATCCAAAATCTCACATTATATCATCCATATCCTAAAAATTAGAATATAACTAATATATATAGACTCTACCAAGTGACCAAACACCTAATTCACTATGAAGTTCTCATAAAATTATCTCTATCATCCATAAGAAGTCTAAAATTGGACACTGTGGGCACAATATATGGTATGTTGAATCAATTAAAGTAAAACTATCTTCCACCTATAAATTTTTGTCACAAATAATAAAATATAAAAAATCACTTATACTAATGTGTAGTGTACTCAAAGAGATATTTTCATCAACTATAAGATGTAAAAATATGACATCATAGGTGAAAGTTATGCCTTCTATTTTTATTTACTTCATCAAGCCTTAAAAATTAAATCTTTTTAGTATTCTAGTATCTCTACCACTAAGGGTAGGTGGTTAAGTGGTAGTGGTGGCATACCGATAGTGAAAATAGGTGGCATATTGGCTATATAGCTTAGCTAGAGAGGAGGGATGGCAACACTAGCTAAGTGGCACTTGGGTAGAGCATCAACTATGTATTGGTGGCCAAAATTGGTGGAGTGGTACCCTGAGAAACAAGTGGACAACACTCAACCAATTGGGGTTTAGCCCCATGTTGGTAGTGACTAGGGGCTACCCCCCATGATTGGGGCTTTGTCCTAGACAAACACCTATAATTACCCATGATACCAAGGCTCAAATGTTACCCCTCCATGTACCTTCTTCGATAATTAGTGATCACTTGTACCAAATATGTACCAAATATATAATTTTTTTTTTTTGTTGAATGCCATACCCAATGGTGATATGAGCCAATGCAAGAGGAATATTATACAAAATATGCCATAGATTGATGATGATTGTATTGGTAATAGTTGTGGTTGTATGAATTGTATATATTTTGACAATTCAAAATCTTGGGCCAAATGTTCAACTTTTTTGGCTCTAAAATATATTGAGATTTATGAAATTTTGGGCCTTCTAGATCCAATAGTGACGACTATTTTTTCCAGAAGTTATTTGTAAAATGTCACCTCAAAAACCCTCACAAAAAAGAAGTCACAATAATATATTTTTTAAAACAATGAAGAGCCTTAGATCTACAAACACACTTGAAACCTTAAATTTCTTCAATATTTCTCTACAACACCATGGATTTAGCTATGCACAAGATCCATTCACACCAATAATTAACACTAGAAATATGTCTCTTCCTACAAGTTGAAAACTAGAATTTAATATCAAACGAAAGGAAATTATAGGTACACTATACCGATTTCACATAACCATCATGAGAGAAATAAACATAAGAAGTATTCAAAACTAAAAAAGTAAAAGAATAACTAAGCATACCACAAGATAACAACACCAAATTTCCCTTGGGAAAATCCTCTCAAGACAAAAACCTAGCCTATAAAAGCACCCACACAACTCAATATATTATTTCAAAAGAATATAAAAAAAATGAAGAGTCTTTATGCAAGGCCTTTAAAGCATCAAGTACCCTAGTCACATTCCTCCACGTGAACAAGTAAATGAGAACCATGTAGCCGCATATCTCAATCCATGCTTTCACATATGCAACTTCTAAAAATGCTTAATCTAATCTTTAGCACATAAGTGAAAGGTTACACAAGCCAACCTCAACAACTACTCATGTAATTGATTCTATAAAGACAAGCTTACACAAAACCACTAATTAGTATTCTATAAGTCACATGTCTCGAAACCATAAGCTCACTACACCATCATCCCAAATTAAATATTTGTTACTATTTTTTTAATATTATATATTTTCTCAATGTGACATCCATATTAAATCTTTAGTCCAGTGTCTCATACAATATGTAAGTGTCCCTAATAATGCTTAACCTATGTGACATCCACATATCTAGGATGCACCACAATTAAATATATATTTTTATATTATTAGCATTATTATTATACAAGGTGTACAACACACCTTTCTGAACAACATAAGCAAGATTAATACTGGAATAGTGAGTGATTCTAGAGCAACAAGTAATAGATAATCAATGAATAATGCATGATCAAATGTCTTAGAGGTAATTTTATTTTATACTCAATACAAAATTTAAAAGTTTCGGCATGAGAGTCAACACATACCAACTAGTTGGAAAAGGATTGGCTTGGACCATAATTGAATTTGAATTTGAAATATATATGACCAAATTTGGAGTACAAGAAATGAACTAGGATAGATAGATCCACACAAAAATGAACTAGGGAGAAGAGTCTATAATCTAAGAGATGATAAATGTCCAAATATTGTTTCGATTTCATTTTCAACAATCAAATAAAAATTTGATTCAAAAAAGATGTAAAGTTAAGAAAAACTATACACTAAAATTAAGCACTTAAAAAACCCATACAAAATAACTAAAAAAAAAAAATTAATTACATAAAATAT